>BLKR01001137.1:167500-332790 GCA_011170035.1 Teleogryllus occipitalis | reverse complement strand
AAACAAACTATCTAATTTTATTTTTAAATTAAATATCTCCTCTGCCCTTCTAATATTAATTCAACGTAACCCGTTCCAAATTTATAAAAGAATATGGGCGCCAGGAAAAGATAACGTTAATTCAATTATTAAAATTAATCTTCAACTGCTATTTCCAATAAATTAATATCCGGCTAACTGGGTCGATGGGTCTTATAAGAAATAATCGCTATTGACTACTAATAGCCGATTATTCGATCTGCCATCTGTACAGAGTGGCCGAGGAATCTGAAAAGCAAATATATATTTCTAGACACTCATTTGTTGGAATTGGCTAAATGAAAATCATCTTTTCTATTCACAGAAACTTGTAAGTTGATTCAATGTTCCTTTGTAACAATACGGAACGTACTTTCGGTCATGACCAGTCTCAAACCTTATATTGCAGTACCCGTCTTCGCGCGCTCTTGACCGATGTCGCCGCGTAGAACCATTTTCAATCTTTCCCGGTGTCGATGGCTCCAGGTCCATATACCATCTTCTTTTCTTCCGTTCTGGCACAAGTGTACAGTCACTGATCCTCACCGCCTCATAAGTTGATAAGACTTAATTAATTTTCATTTTTAAAAGTTCCCAGTTCTTTCTACGCGTATACTTAAAATATTAAAGTTCAGCAAACTATTATCTGCATCAAATACTCCCAATTTTGTTGCCGACAAATTCACCTAAGTTCACAATTCTAGCTGCTGCTCTCGAAATATTTCCAAGTCCCAATTTCCGCACATTACATCAATATTCTAAGTCCGACAACCATTCGCTCCAAAGTAGATGTTCACAATTCCCAAACTCCCAACATCAATTGTCTACACACGATCCGCACAGCACCACGGCATAAGTCGGAATGAATCCATATTCCCCTCTTTCAGCCCTTCAAAACTCGGTCCATCTTTCTACTGTTTCTTGTCAGAAGAAAATCCATGCCTAGCCAATCCCTCAATTACTTACAAATTCAACTAGCCGCGCCCCAGACTGTCATTGCTTTCTCGGCCAATCCCCAAACAGTTTACTTTATCAACTAGCCGCGCCCCGTGGTTCAAAGCAATGAAGTTTGTTGACCTTGACGACAACTCGTCTACCGTTGCTATGCCGCCATATTTACATGTCTATCCTTACCATTCACCCTGTTTACAATAAATGTTACGCCATACAATGTCCCACATATTGGTTTGTGATAATATATATATATATATATATATATATATATATATATATATATATATATATATATATATATATAACATAGCAGAAAATAACAAGAGTGAGAGGTGAGAAGACAAGAGAGGGCGGCATCGCGCATGAACAATTTTTATAAATTAAAAGAATGAACGATGAAAACCGAAATAGACAGTATTAATCGGTAGTACACAATTTTAGGAACCAGTTAAAAGTTGTTTCAAGTAAATCGCGTTAGGGGTTCGGAAGATATAAGCAAATTTAGAATTGCACTTTTGGCAAAGAAATTGGAAATCAAAAGCCATTGTAACTATGGGAAGCTTAATGTGAAAGAGCGATTTTTTCAAATATTAAGAAAACGCGTGAAGCTATCGCGACGAAACTTTTAGAATTGATAGAGGAAATTTCGCAGAAAATTACGGTATTACTCGCAGCTTTGAGAAATATCGAGGAGCCGCAGTAGAAATTAAAATCCAAATTATGTAATTAGAATTAATATAAGAGTAATGACGCATCGCGATGACGTCACAGTTACGTCACGACGCAACAAGACCAAAATTAAGCTAATTTAACGTTATTAGACATCGGGAAGCAATAAAATAAATACCACAGAGATTAAAAAGAATAAGAGGAATTAATAATGAAGTGAAATGACGTTGAAAGACAGAATTCAATGAAAAGGTTATGATATTATTTGTGGAGACATGCAAGCGATCGGTGAATGTTCGTTGGAAAATAGATGAAGGATCTTGACAACAATGAGAAAGAGATGGTGTGTAAAGACGCTGATGGTCAGACGTGTTATGTAATGCTCCGCGTAAGACATTGTTCAGTATGAAAATACGCGAGGAACAGTTAATGTTTTTTACTTGATATTGTTATCGGACAAAAAACATTCGTAGTGAGAATGCGTGTTAGAACAATAGCAGTTATGCGTATAATATTATGTTTCGCGTAATGGAGTGGTTTCAAAGAAATATAAGTACGCCATGGACAGGTAATAGTTTTATTTATATTATAACGAAGGTGAAATGTTAGAATGACAGAATAGGCGCGCGACGAAGATACTATTGTGTCGGTGGAATTTCGGCAGTGCAACGTGGTAACGAGGAGCAGTTGCAGCATAATTTGGAAAATACTGCGTGGTAGGCGGTGTTGGTCAAGGGCAACAATGGTGTATCGCGAGTCGCAGAATCCAGCCAGCAAAAAAGGGAAGTGGCCGATAACTTTATTTATTTATCTGTTGCACGTGTTTTGAAAGAAAAGAAAGCCAAGTATGCATTTGTTGAAGACCAAGTTCTGTCGTAAAATAAGTAATTTTAAAATTGAGCCGACAGAATGCGCATTCAGTGTGAATGAGTTTGTGTGTGTGTGTGTGTATATATATATATATATATATATATATATATATATATATATATATATATATATGTCAGTGTGAATGAATAGTATTTTTGTTTTGTTGTTAAGGTGATTTATATGTCATTGTATTGTTTATGTGTTTTGTTTTCTGGGGTAATTTCATGTGTGTCGTCAGTGGGCAGCAACCCCATTCACGGATAAAGTAGTTGAAAACAATAATTCAAAATTTGATTCAGGAAAGAATAAATAATGAGGGACATCATTAGGTTCGTCAGCGAATTGACAGAATGTATCCTGATTTTTTTTTAGTAGTTAGATGCAGATCTATGCCCACATTGCTTTGGGTCCTGTATAAAGCAGCCACAGCCTCACGCCCATATAAGAAAGTTTAAGTAAATAAAAATAAGAGGTTCTTTGAAAGCAGCTAGCGGACGGGCATAATTAAGGGTGAAAGCTGGGCACAAAGAAATGATGCGATGGTAACTTGGTGAAAGTAAGTAGTAAGAAGTGGTAGTATTTCCGGGCAATCATAGAAGAGGTTAGAGAGAGAGGGAACGTTACAATACATGTGCGTTACTTTACAATGCATTACCAGATGAAATTAAACAATTAAAATTGGAACACAAATTTAAGGTGAAAGTAAAATATTTTCTGTTGCAAAACTTTTTCTATACAATTAGAGACTATACTGGTTGTCAAAAAGAAAAATAATGTTTACTTTAACAAAACAATGATATAGTATAATGAATTACTTTACATTTACATAGTATAATTTAAAAACAGACTTAAATGCCTGTAACAAGTTATGTACTTCAGCTTCCGGGTCAATGACCCCCATCTCGATCGGGTTTTTGTCCAGTTTCCCTGATCCATTGAGCAAATGCTGAGATGGCCCCTTGATTTGCTTCTGGACATCAATGTAGCTTCACTGTGCGCACGTTTTGTTGAGCTTTCCTTTTACTTGTAGTGATAGTAGAGCTTAGGGTGAGTTTCTATTTTGTTAGCAATACAGAAAAATTAAATCTGTTCGTTCCTTTACCGTTAAATATAATTTTTCTATAATTGGCAACGAAAATATCTAGTTTTTGAAATGTTAATTTCTCGCTTTTTTAAGTTTATCATTACTATTATTATTTACTATTATTTTTTTCATCTTTCAACTATTAATAATAGTTAAATTGTTGGGAAGGGATTCTGAAACTCAAGAAGCGTGCGCAGCACGCTTATGAAGCATTTCTTTTAGATATTGCATCTTGTATACTTCCGTGTTAGTTTTGGTTGCTTACTGATGAAAATTGTTACTTTTTACCACTTTCAAAATGTTTCTCAACAATCGCTCTCTATGTAACATGGCGGTCAACGTCTGATTTGGCTCTTCAAACAAAGTGACCTTGTGGTCACGTGGTTCGTGATGCAAACTGGTGATGCGCAGAACCAGCTGTAATCGGTGCACCAAAGGAACCCACCCATGTATTTACACCAGGGGCGAAGTTGCGCCAGTCCGTGTAGCTCATAACTGGTTTTCATCAATTTTTGAAAAAAATAAAAGATAAGAGCAAAAAATTAGTGATGATGTAATTTATTAGAATAATGTTTGCTGGTAAAGGTCAATGCGAAATATTGCGTAGTTTAGTATTTATGAGGATTTATGTGCCTCCTTCCGTATGTTTTTCGATACTCAGTGCAATGAGTTGTATTTTTTTATGTATAGTTTGGGAATTCCAAAATTTAAAAACAATACTGTTGTGTAGTATAATGTATTGTGGTTGATGTTCTGTAAAGATAATTTAATATTAAAGGATAGTTTTGCTTCGAAAATTGTTTGTCTTTTTCGCCGGTGATGCGCTTGTCCAGTCCTCCTGTAAGTGATTAAACTAAAGTTTTGAAAATCTGTAAGAGAAAAAATCAATGTTGGTGTAGTTTATTAGAACAAGATTTGGTTCTGATTATTGGAGACAGTCAAAGCATTTTGTTTAATAGTTTTGTTTTTATGAGGAATCATGTATCTTAAACGTATCTTTTTTGTCAGTGTGTAGAAATATACACATCGGTGGTAATATTAAATGTTGAATAATGCAAAACTATTGTTATATAGTGTATTGTTTTGTGTTGTTTTTTTTTGTGTTGAGAAAATATATTTTTGGTCGATAGTTTTTTCTACGAGTCGTTTTCTAACACGTTAGTATTGCGCCTGTCCGAGATTTCGACAAGTCGCTTTTTTTAATTTTCGAAAAAGGGTAAAAGCAAAAAATTAATCTTTATATATTTTAAAAACAAAAATAGTACAATATTTTTGTATAAAGAAAATATTTTTGGTTAATTGGCTTGGCCAGATTAACATTACGCCAGTAAAAACATCATTTTTTTGAAAAACTGTTGAAGTAAAATTGTTTTGTGATATTTGAAAAGTCCAAAATTCTGGTTATAGAGAATGTGTCTTTTGAAATGTCCACCATATGGCATGCATATATGGATCATATGACATGTGGACGACCATATTGTATGCAAACAAAAACTGTCTAGGTGAATGCTCGGGCAACTCCTCTCAGAGCAAGGGACCGGCGGGGTGGGAACCACTAACTCGGGCCCCGAGCCACCGCTCTGTAGCGGGACTTGTAAACACGTCGAGCGCTAACGGGAGCTCTCCGAGGATCTCAGAAGGCGACAGCTAGCTACGCGAAAGACTGAAAGGTGCCCCCGGAAGAGAGTTTGATCATTTCTCCCGGACTTCGAATCCGATTACCGGCGCTGGCCACGCTGCTTACTGAGGAGCCTCACCACTTCTCTCATGGTGATATGAACAAGTGCCCAAAAGTTTAGGGCGACTCCAAATGCACTTTGAGTATCAGACGGAAAATCAGCTCCGCACGGGAGCTGCGAGGAAAAGCGCCCGCGGAGGCGACGAGTGAGGCGTGGGAAGACTGCGCCGAGAGCTCGGAACATGTGATTGCTTCTGGTGGGGACGCTGTAGGGAGCTCCCGCGGACCGACCTGTCAGCCAACTGAGGCCTCGGAGGTGGCTTCCCGTTAATGAAACTTGCAATATAGAAGCTCGACTCGGTCTGTACTGTTCGATGTTTTTGTAGTGACCAATGACATTGTTAAACCTCCTGCCAAATTAATATTTTTAACAGTGGTATGCACATTTCTGAGGCCACGAGCCCCATTGAGAAGGACGTTCCCAAATTAATTAACAAGATTCATTTTATACGGCAGAAGGTGTACAATGACCTAATAACATCGGCAGTACAGGAAAATCGAAGTGTAGCTGGGGGACCGAGACCATACGGGTCCGCGGACCGCGGCGGGGCGTGAGCTCAAAGTCGGCTCCCAGGTCACCTCCGGTCGCGGGACTTTTGACGCGCACGGAAGTTCTCGGAGGATCTCGGGACAGGACGGCTAGCTCCGTGGGAAGCTCTTAGACGCCCCCGGAAGAGGTTTTGAAAATTTCTCAAGGTCTGTTGAGTCCGGTGCTGGTCAAGGCGATCTGTGAGGAGTTTAACCACCTCCTCACTCAGATGCTGATATGAACAAC
This sequence comes from Teleogryllus occipitalis, assembly GCA_011170035.1. NCBI lineage: Eukaryota > Metazoa > Arthropoda > Insecta > Orthoptera > Gryllidae > Teleogryllus > Teleogryllus occipitalis. The sequence goes on along the minus strand of BLKR01001137.1, from coordinate 326,682 downwards.
TACCCAAAAGTTTATGGCAACTCCAAACTTCAGGTCGTATTTTTCTAAACAAAATCTAAAGAAATGGCGAAAGCAGGTCCATATCTTTCACAGGAGATACCTCGAACTCCTGAGAAAGTTAGAACTCAAACAATTGAGAAAGTTGCGAAGGCGTGACTGATATTGCAGAGATCGGCCTTATATCTAGAGGCCGATGTAACTAATACTCTCATTCTACACGCATTTCTCCAAGCCATCGATCAAGAAACGTTGCGATTAATAGTATATTCTAACTCGTTGGTGTCACCCAGTCGGGAGGTTGCTCCCGATTGGATGACACCATAACTGATCTGTCAAATTAAGCTCTAAATAAATCGAAGTATAAGCACCCCGGTACCTTCGGCACGCCGTGGAAATACCACGTAATGTGGATGTAGAGAAGAATTTGTTAAAGAAACGATATTTTTATTTACGCAGTCGCACTCTAGACGACAAAATTCTACTGCAATGGCCGGAGGAAAAGTCCTGCAATACGTCCGTCAAAGCTAATGGTCATTGTTGGTGAAATCGGCCGATTAAGTCAAGTCATTTAATAATTCTGGAACAATTGAAAATTATTCGTACATTCTCTTCACAAATAATTAAATGAAATGTACCCTTTTTGAAGGCATCACACTATATAACAAACTCCCTAGTGAATTTAAAAGCTTAAACTCAATACACACATTCAAAAATAAACTGAAAGCTTTCCTGTTAAACCATACATTCTACAGTACAAAGGAATACCTACACCATAAACACATATCAACATCAATATAAACTAATAAAAATAATTTTTGTTGTTGCATATTCTGCTGCATGACTTGAAGCCCGCCCCCCCCCCCCCAGCTGATTGATGGATATAAAAGGATAGATCCAGCCCAAGCATCCATCTCATGAAGATTCTCCTTCTTCTCCTTTTTATTTATTTTTGCTCTCAACTTTAGCTTTACCCTACTATTTATAAAATTAATTTGTATTTAGCATGAAAACAGAATTCAATTTTATACCTGTATTGTATTTAATATTTGAAATATTTGCATTGTACATTGTATGATCATATAATGTCCTGACTTGTCATACATGGCTTATGCTGTATTTATGTGACAAATATATTATTATTATTATTATTATTATTATTATTCAACTGAGGGAAGAGGGAGTCGTGACATCATTCAAATAATCTTTCATAACTGTTTCATTCAGCTCACACGGTCGTCTTAGCGTCTCCTAGTGAGCACATTTCTAATTACTTGGAACGCCTTCAAGATTTCGACCAATGAGAAGGCTGAATATGGGACTGCAGGATTTACATGGTTACGATCACAAATATATAATATATAGATTGACAATGCCTATGCTGGGCGCTAGGGCAGCACTGAAGCCAAGAAATTGCCCATGACACCATCTTACTTTCTCCCCGTTCTGAGGCGTTGTACATATTTGCAAAGCAGATGAGTTGTATTTTCATTTTTAAAAGTAATAATCGTAACAAAGTGAACCACTGCATGATACACGAGTTTAATTTTATATATTTTAATAGTCCTTTCGCGAATGATATTCGAAATATTTCTTTGTATTCGTAAGTTTTGAACCTCTACAATCTCAATTATGTTCTATATAATACTTGAAAAATCACACTTTATTGAGCGCCGCAGAAACGACTTCGTTGAAGCTAACTTAATTAGTTCAAGCATTAAATACTTCAATGATCAAAATTAGATGTACGATCTCTCTAACAGTTTACAATTAGAAGCATCACCAGGGAGGCGAATTACTTAGAAGCAAGTTTGACAAATAAGTGACATTTTAAAAATTTCACTTTCTCATCTGAATCCAGGGAATGAAAAAATACAGTAAATACTAAAAGTAGGTTGTTATGTGATTAAACTAGATCGTTTCCTATCTGGTAAAGGGTAATTTACAGTCATTATTACTGTAGTAAATTATCATTTATTGATATTTTCATTATGCAAAATAAAAGCATTGTGGTTGGCAAACATATTAAGATCAAGCAAAAGATACACTTTAAGTTCTTTAAGATTATATTAGCATTGCTACCCGAAATGAAGTCAAGAATTGCGCGCGCCGCCTTCTTACCTTCTCCCTCCTGGCTTCACTTGTGGGCGCAACGCTGCCAATATATTTCTATATATCTGTGGTTCCGATCAAGGTGCATATAACATTTAATATAACTTATTGGAACCCGTCGCTTCGACCTACCTTGTTGCGATGGAGCTTGCCCGGCTACGTTGCTTCTGACCTCTGAAATTCTAGTGAGGAGAGGGGTCGCATGCGTGCCAGGAATTGCTAACTAATCTACAAATGACGAATCGCATTGGTTGATTTGAATTTAATAGCTATTTACGACTTACTAATTAACATTTGAATCCCCGTTTGATGCATAAATTCTCTATCACTGCTCACAAAAATTGTTCCGTCCTCGTGGCGATCTCACAGCATTGTTCATCTGGTGATGCCTTGATGCTGTGGAGGCGGCGGGGTCCAGAAGGGTGGTGGGATCGGTTGATCCTCCGCACAGGCACGTCCACGTGTCCAGGCTCCCGCAGATTCTTGTGGGCGCAGCGCCCTCACTCGTGTTATCTGGCGGTAAGGTGGCGCGTACACGCAAGAACAGTGAGTTCCCGCTGAGTTGCCACGTATTGTCCCGGTCGAATACGCTCCCATTAGAGCGGCTGGACGCGGACATGTTCACGGGAAACACCACAGCCGATTGAAGCGAGAATTATTTAACAGACGCTCCGTAAAATTTTAGTCAACTCGATTCGGTCAAACTTTTGAGAAGACACTCAATGAATATTTTCAAATGAGACGAAACTCGACGAAAATTTCGAATGAGAACAAGGAGCTCGATGAAAGATTCATCATGCAAGAAGTTCGACGAAAAATTCAAAATACAAGAAGCTTGACGAAAAGTTCAAAATACAAGATCTTGGAGAACTGCGGTCTCCGATATTTAAGCGCTCCGCGGGCCCTCTCCCGTGCACATGTTCCGGTGACGCTCCTGTCAATTATATATGCGATGGACGGTCCCGTGACTTTCCCGGCCCTACCCGGTTACTGGCGCCCTCTGGCGGCACCTTCCTGAGATGACCCGTGACGAGGGGCGCTGCGTCTCTCGCATGTCTTTCTGATGATATCAGGGCCATTCCCCTCGTCTTGTCACTCACAAAGGGGCTCGGCCGCGCACCTGCCCAGATTAGCAGCCTGGCAACGCACAGTTTTTCTTGTTCGTTCCGAATTCCTCACAGCGATACTTCTCGGCGTTTTGCATAACGGAGGAGTGAATTGAAAAATAATTTCACTTTCCCCGCTGCTGAACGACCTTTTTGTTATACTAAAACCAATTCCACTGTACCTTAAACCTCTGTTCTGTTACAATATTAATAATGAAATATAACATATTATATGTAATACATTAACACAACATATTTTATGCACATTGGTTACGATACGCAATTGCATTCAATAATATGGAATAAAAGTATTTCTAATAAAGTGAAAATTAGAATTTATAAAGCAATTGTGGAAAGTATATCATTGTATGGTATTGAGTTGTGGGAGATCTCAAAAAGTAAAGAGAAAAAGTTAAAGGCTATGGAAATGGAGTTTTGGAGACGCAGCTGTAGTGTAACGTTAATGGAAAGAATCAGGAATGAAAATATAAAGCAGCAAATGGGTGTCATGTCGGATATTATGGATACAATAAAAGGGAGAAGGTTAAAATGGTATGGTCATCTTAGAAGAATGCCGGAGGAAAGATGGCCATTAAAAACTTGGAGGTGGCAGGTGCCAATGCACAGAAAGAGAGGTAGACCAAGACTCACGTGGTATGGTGTGCGGCAGACAATGAGAGATCGTCACATCGAAAATGATGATTGGGAAGATAGAAGAAGATGGAAACTTGGGTGCGAGAGACGCCCCATGGTGTAGTTCCACTCACAGAAGAAAAAGAAGAAAGAATGTTACAAAAAACATCCGCAGGTCACAGCCCGAAAAAACGTATGGCACATGGAGCTAGAAATAGCTACAGACATACGCCTTTTTAACTGGAATGTCACCATTTGTATTCGAAAAAATTGCTGAAATATTGCTTTTGTTAAATTATCAATAATGGATTAAATGACTTGATAAGTGAAGCAAACTTATTATTGCAAAATCATCAGTTTTCACAATGCCATTTCTGTAATTAAACACCACTGTTAGTTTCTTTAATTGGTTTGTTTTACTACTAACCCATTTAAGTTTTTAGTGTGTTTTTAAAAGTTAAATAAATGTTTTGCTACTAATTGTTCCATGTAATCATTATGATTGTCCTATATTCCTAGCACTCTTCATTTATAATTAAGAACCCTTTTGGTACCTAATCCTAAAAATTCAATACCTTGGTTTTAAGTAAAGAAAACCTAGAACGACTCCTCAAAGAGTATATAAAGCAGTTAATTTCGATTAAGAATTGAGTAAATGCTGTTAATTTTCAGTATGGCTTTGAAGAGAAGGCGCGAAAAATAATTTAATTTTGAACACAGTAATTCACAGTAAGCGTGGATGGCACAAATAAAGTGAGAGTACAGGAGTCGGAAGACGCCTTTCTAGTCGACGGTGGCGCGCCCGGTGATGTTGGCCGTCGTTTATTCGTCCTCCATCTTAACATGGGAGTGATCGCTCTATGAATGGGCGGTCTGTGGAAATAGATCAATGACCCGGCAGATGAGTTGCTTCTCATATTTTTATGTAAATTTAATTTTGAGAATTATGGTTTTTTCAACTTTACATCTGAGGATGAAACTAGAGGTTCTACAAAATGGCACAGACTTTCTCGTAGTAAAGTTTTCGAGTTTCCTTGGTGTGGATTGGTACTGTACACTCGTTCCTCCTTGCCAGCTGCCATCTATCGCTGACCAAGTACATTTTTTTTGAAATTTTCACAACTTTTCGGTTTCCAAATAGAACTATTTGGAACTAAACACGAAATATTACTTCAAGAATATTAAAGAAGAGTAAAATCTCGTCCTAAATAACAATTTTCATTGAAGAATTTGGAGCCGTTTTTAAGAAAATGGCATTAAGCATTACTGTAAATGCGAAATTTGAGGATCTTTTTCACAGGAATCTATTGAGTTTTCGAAAAACTTTATTTGAAGAACTTCCACTCACAAATTCAATAATGTATACAAATCCATTGAAATATGCATATTAACGGCGTTGAATATTGAAAACAAAATTACATTTGTGTATTGTTTGAAAAAACAAAAGAATACACCAAAATGAACTTCACGTCATATTAAGCAGTGCCATTACCACCATCCGTTGGAAACATTTGGAGCCATTTTTGAGAAAATGGCGTTTGAGCGTTTCTGAAACTGCAGAATTTTGTGCTCATTTTAACAAAAAAGTGTTGAGTTTTCGAGAAACTTTGTGATATTATTTAAAGCACATGTACTCATAAACACACTACCATGAAAAAAGTCACCTCAGTCAAAAAATGTTTGTATTTTTGAAAAAAAAGTCATCGTATAAGGTTCGTTTGGTACTAACACTACGACAAATTAACAAAAAATTGAAGCCGTTGTTGAGAAAATCTAGGTTTTGTTATGTTTTAAAATTGCAAATATTGCACGAAAACTACTAAAATATCTAAAAAAGTCCACGTGACCTTAACTAAAGAACTATTCATGGACAACAAATTTCAATTGAATGAAAAATCTGTCTTCAATTTTGTAGGTGTAGGACCCGCAAAAAATTCAAACTTTTGCAATTTTCGAAAATTCGGAGTAAACCGTGAAAATTGGAGCTAGGCCACCTTTATAAGTGTATTTAACTCTATTCTTACAAACTTAAAGAAAAAAATCGGAGCTGTTTTTGGAAAATTTTGAAAATGTCCGGGGGGCTTCCTGTAAAGTACCTACAAATTTTAAAGATTTAAAAAAAAAAAAATTCAAAGCTTCAACTAGAGCCAGATGGACGGGGGTTTCTTTAATTTGGAAAAGATCGTACGAGTGCTTTAGGCGCTAGTAGTATTCAGACGGACGGACGTACGGGACGTTTTGAAAAAAAACAAAACACTTTTTCGATATCATGGGATCCCGAAACGTGTATTTCCGTTACTTCGTATATATGTATGTATACGAGAAAGTAACTAGAGGTGCTACAGAATGGCACAGACCTTCTCGTAACAAATTTGTCCATCTGGCTCTAGTTGAAACTGAAAAGCTTTCTTTTTAATTCTTTAAATTTGAGGGTATTGCACCTGAAGTCCCCCGGACATTTTCAAAATTTTCTCAAAAACGGTTCCAATTTTTTTCTTTAAATTTCTTGTAAGTATAGATTAAAATACACTTAACAAAGTGGCATGAGTCCGATTTTCATGGTTAACTCTGAATTTTCGAAAATTACTAAAGTTTGAATTTCTTTGGGTGTCTTCCTACAACCATAAAATTGAAGACAGATTTTTCCTTCAAATGAAAGTTTTTGTCCACAAATATTTCTTTCACTGAGGTCATATAGATGTTTACAAAATTTAATACTTTTCATGCAACATTTGCAATTTAAAAAAATTACAAAGACAATATTTTCTCAAAAGTGCTCCAAATTATTTCTTTACATTTTTGGTAGGGTATTCAGTTACAATGATCTCAAAATAACACATTTTCAGAAACACTGAAATGCCATTTTCTCGAAAATGGCTCCAAATTTTTTCTTCAAACTGCCCCTCTGTAGCACCTTGTTTCTATATGCATCGTGTTAACTGCACACTACGATCATAAAATTTCATCATCCTTCAGCACATACTACAGGGTTCGTAGAGTCTTTGTATTTATCCTTTTTTTTATACCAGAATTGGAGGTATGAAAATATTTCATTTCTAACGATCTAATTGAAAGCATCAATTCCAACGTTTCAGCATTTAAGAGCCAAGTATTGGCTCAATTCTGCTTCAGTCTGATATTCCAAAAAAATCGGAAATTTTTGAGACCAGTCTATTATGTAAAGCCAATTTATAAGACTTATCTGTGATGTGTTAACATTTATGTTTTGGATACTATATTTATCTTTTTTCTATATGACCTCCTTCTATTATTTTCATATAATCCCTTTATAATCCTGCCCACAATTTAACAAAACCATGAGTTACCACTACCTGTTGACATTCTAACAATTTATAACTGATAATAATATGGCCAGTAATTACAAAGAGCTCGTAAAATGAGAAATAAAAACAATATTTTGGCAACCATTTTAATATAACCATCTACAATATTTGGAAACAATATAAGGTAAGCATGACACTGTAGAACTCTACAAGACATCTTACAATCACAATAGAGCCTTATGTTCTACTTCAGAAGTTTTTATTGATACTTCATTAGTACACTATACACACAATCCATATACAATAAATTTCTAGTGATGTTCAAGCCGCTGATTGTATCAAGTCTGTGTATTTCTTGATTTTGCTCGAAATGCTCATATCTACATACTTATCACCAATGGTGACCACCATTCCACCAATTATTGATGGGTCTACTTTAGTAGAAAGCAATAATGTTTCTCCCTTCTTCAAAAATGACTTCAAAGCACCTTCAAGTTCTTTCTTTGTGGCTTCATCCAGTGGCTGAAAAATAAAATGTTATAGCAAATACAACAAACTTTGCAAAAGAGAAATATGAAATTTTTGTTCATATTATAAATATTTAAGTGTTGAATTTCTGTGAAGCAGCAGCAGTTGTTAAAGTAAAATTAACCAGCATATTTACATGAATATAAAGTCAACTCTTGAGTGTAAGACAACCCCTTAATTTTAAAATGACTACTGAGATTTTTTTTATCTTTTTAACTAATTCTAACTATTTAGTCTAAATAAAATTGCCAATTGTCTAATTGTCTAGAAAATGGTTTTGTGGATGAGAAAGTTGTAACTAGGAGGCAGATTTTGATGACTAATTTTGATGTTTTCATAAGAATGTTTTCATAAAGAATACTATTTAATTTACGCTGATTACAAAAAAATATTATTACTTGACTTATAGTCGATATTTATAATATAAATAATTGTTATATTAAACATCTTCCATTAGTCTAGAAAATTAGTAAAAGCTTTTTTTTAAAATATGTATTGCTGGCTTCAGGGTGGGGCAGAAGCCTCAGGAGGTACCACCCATAGTGCATCACTGACTATGAGTTAAAAATAATTACAATAGATTTGTCTCCAGTCTTGCAATAAAAAAAATGTAAAATATTAATTACATAGAGTTCATTGATATTCCATCTCTTTAATACTTATCAGCTATTAGTATTAAATTATGTAATTAGTATTAATAAGTAATTTATATGTACTACGAGATAAAATCTGCATTGAAAACTATCTTAACTTTTCCCATGAAAGAAACTACGGAACAGATACTTGAATTTATAGGTACAAATTAAATGTAATAAATTCAATAAATTTTTTTCAAGGTTTGCCTGATTTTCTGAATGAATTCAAATCATTTATATTATACCAATTACTACAAATTTCACATTTAAATAGAACAATGTCAGATCTCACATAAGAGTTTTCCAACACAGTATGCTCCTGGAATTATCTTTGTGTTGAACAATACAATGTACTACTGTGCTTCAATGACCTAACGTCCTTCACAGTGAGTTCAAGCAATCAGGGCAGAATCCATTGGTATGCACTCTGAAGCTTCGGACCCCTGTGCATTATTGAACCCCCCGTGCATTATTGAACTTATCCCCTACTTTTCTGAATCAAGGAGCAGATGCTTTAACATCCGTTGAGCCTCTACAAATCCATTTAAATCTGTATTTTATGTTAAAAAGTGCTTGAATTGAGCAATTCTAAACACTTATCATGATTTTAGATTTTACACATCTTGATTTTGTATTCCAATATTACATTCCCTATTGATCACTCTTACCTTGGCTGTTGTGACTTCACAAGGAACTTCTCCACGATATGCAGCCATTATAGTTCTGAACGCATTAATTACACCTTCAAGGGACTTGAGACGACCATTCTCAGCCAGAAGACCTATTAATGTAATATTATATATACAATTCTAAAAACTTCAAAGGAAGGATTGAAATTGGCATTTCATCCCTAGCTGGCCTGATGGGAAGACGATTAATTTTATATTACAATTATTGGTTGATCTTGGGTTTACGGTGCCACTCACTAATTTCATTTACGCCATGAGATCCGATTCACTTTAAAGCATTGCGTTGTTATAATCTTTCACCATGAGAAGCTATAAATCAAGAAAGAAAGAAAGAAGAAAGAAAAAAGGTATGTAAAGAGCAATTAAAAGAACCATGCCTCAGCACTAATGCAAGGAGTAAATGCAATTATTTCTTTGAATACATTTGGCATAGAAAAAAAAAGAAAAGAAAAACATACATGATTTGTTGACTGATGAGTAGCATGAGTTTGGGGGGCAGCAGCCTCCAACAGAGTACAAATAAAGTAGTAATATAACAGTAGTACTGTTACGGGATAGCAAGGATTTGAAAGTGGCAGCCTCCAAATACAGTACTATTAAAGTAATATTATTATTGGGTTGAAGACTAGAACATGTTACAACCTAAGGAAGTCGTTTAAACACACCACTCAGGCGAGGGGGAAATCCTAGGTGGAGGTGTCGAGGGGGCTGGCGATTATAAGGGGCAATTTCACCCTAGTATCTTGCTGGAGCTCTATTACTAAATAGTCCTTCGATTGTGGTGGTAAGCCACTGTGACAAGCTTGTAGTGTTTTTATCACGTATTTGCAAACTGTGCAGTGTGAATTATTGAGGCATTCTTACAAAGTGCTCACTGAAGTGCTTTCGTATAAAAGTGAATTTGTAATTAGGCGGTGGATAGACCCAAGGATGTTTATGGTGATCGCAAGGGCATAAGCCCAAACCTCCCCGTGACTTGGATACAGGCAAGCAAAGCGAGAAAACTTGCCTTTGGAAGTAATTTGGCATTAAAATATGGTGGGGACGAAGTGTTTTAAGGGAGAGCCATGAAAATCGCCCATCAGTAAATTTTATTCATTTCTATCAGAGCGCTTAGTGTAATTTGAGGGAAGGCTTGAGGAGACTCCCCTCCTTTCCCCCTGCCATGCTTCGCTATGGGTGTACAGTGTTTCCTACTTTAACCTATAATATTACACAAGTATGGGTAAGGTGGCCTCCAATAGATTATTAATAACGCAGTAGTAATACTATGAGAGCAGTAGAATATTTGTTTAAATGTATTGCGTAAATGATGAATCATATGTATATATTGTTCACTAGACAAGAATCAGATAACTGTTGAAAAGTGAATTGGTTCGTAAGTAACAGTGTAAACCCAAGATTAACCCAATTATCATTCGTTAAGTACATACCTAAAAGATTTGATGATGGGGGAGTAAGGGAGAGCTTTGCTGCTATTTGTTTGATTCCTTCAACTTTCACTTGCCTTTTCAAACTGGGATCTTGAATAAATTCACGCAATTTAACATCGGATTTCAGGGCTCCCTGAAATTGTACAATTACATAACATTTTACTTTTTAAAGTAATTTCATCAGAATAAAACGGATGTTCACGAACATACTTGCAATTTCGTAAGTTCCGTTTCGACCGCTTCCAGCTGTTTCTGCTTTGTTGCAGCGGAGAATAGAGCAGTGGCATATCGTCCTTCTAGTCCGAATATTTGAATTGGGGGCTAGAACACGTACAATCATTTGAGTGGTACGTATTTACAACAAACTAACTACAGTTTTGCGAATGAATGCGTACCTTCACTAACTGACTGCTTACCGCAGTTGAACTCAAAGACCTGACCTAAAAATCACAGAAAAAAGGTGAGAACAAAGTGAAGGGCAAGAGGGTAAAATGGAGAAACTCCAACTTAAGAAAGTAGTTGCAGGGTGTGGTTGACTATACAGAATAACTATAATCGGTAGCAACAATTGTTCTACCTTCTGTTCGTTAGTTGGAAAATAACATTCTTTTAAACGAAACTTACGATTATGGAAAGCCCTTTCGTTGCCATTTTGCCAAGGCAGGATTCAAGGGGAAGCAAGTAACAAATGAACGAAGGGAAGGAGAACGATGTTCACAGACAAACCGTAGTGTCGCCACTGTGGTGTCGCCAAGAAATTACAAGAACCACGGAATCCTCATGGTTATGGCAACTGTTTCTCGTGTGTACCACTGTGAAGCACTAGTTGTCTACAGAAATGTATAAAAATCGATAGAGGGTCAAAGGAGGTTGTTTGATTTTTTGCGGTAGAAGGACGGGGATGTGGGTGAGTTTCTCGAAGTCAATGAAATTGACTAAAGGTCCAAGTCTACATAGTTACAGTTTAATTAGCGGGACAACTTGTATATCTGATTTCCAACTTTTATGTAATGTAGCAATATTAAGTATATTTAACATGTTTTGTTCTGCTTTGAGCTACATATTGATATTCACAGAATTGAAGAATATAACTGATATGTTACTGTGGTATAGTGAGATATTTTTAAATGCATTTAATTATAATAAATACCAATAACTTTTTTCCAGCTCTTTCATATAGTGACAATATTACTGGCTGTCACTATTGTGAAAAGTGGGAGTGGTGTCGTAGAAGAAGATGACAATGTGTTACATATTGGTGGAATTTTTCCTATTGGCGGGAAAGGCGGTTGGCAAGGTGGACAGGTAAATTGTAATAGAATAAAGATTGAATATGTCAGTTTTTCCAATCAGTATTTCTCAATTATTTGATTTCATCCTATAATCAGGCTTGTGAACCAGCTGCTTATTTGGCATTGGAAGATGTAAATGCACGAAAAGATTTGTTACCAGGATTTACCCTCAAATTGCACTGGAATGATAGTGAAGTAAGTAATGTGTATTTTTTTAAATCAATTGATAAATTTATTTTTATTAATTATCTTAATAGGTTTAATTTTTTTAATATAAAATCATATTGGCGTTGCGGGATAGGAGTATCAATATTATATGAGAGTTGACCTGGCTCCTTCATTTAGGAGGCAAGAATGTGTCACTTCAAACCTCGCAGCAATTAAGGAATATTTTAGCAAAGGGGGGAAAAGGGTGCTTAAAGTCATTCTTTAATCATGATTGAAGTAAACAAAGAAATAGTTTCATAATAACTTTGTTTTTTCATAAACTTAGTAATTAAAATTAATCTAAAGGTTGTCTTTGTTAGATTTTAAATGGTTATTAACTTGACTTCAAAATGTTTTACTCTGGGTTACTAATAAAAAGAATTCTTGCATTAAGGATATTGGAGTTTATATAGAGACACATGGAGGTATTGTAGAGATAAATTGCAATAACAAGATTAATATATAAAAGGTTTACCTGTATTTTCATTTTCTATTATTGCTACCAATTTATGCAAATTTAATGCATTTAAAGAATTTTTTATACAAAATTTCTTGTCTGTTTCAAATTCTTAAGGTGTATTCAGCCCCCTAATTGCTTCTTTGTAAATTTTTTTTTCGACTCCAAAGCAAATTATAATTATGTTTAACTTCCTTTGATTTCTACAAAATTAATACCCTTTATTTACATTATTTGAGACTTCTGTGTGTTGTCAATATTTATGGTGTAATCTTAAGACGTATCTGTATAAAGGGAGTTTTTAAATATTTTGTTTTGTGTATCCATTCAGAGATAAAGCTGATTCAGAAGAGTGATGGTGATAATTAATTCTGATGATAAAAAATAATTATAATGAAATACATGTACAAATTTAAATAAGCAATTTTCATTACATATTAAATTTATATTAAGCTCTTCTGTATGTCTCTTGAGATAGATGGTTTCTCCTTGTATATTTTCTGATAAAAATTCTTGTAGCTTAGTAGCGAGTTCATTTGTAAACAAAAGAAATATTCTCTATGTAATTTGTTAAAACTATCTCTTCAGGCAGCAAATTATTTTAATGAAGGTGTTTATGAGAGTGATTTTCTATGTGAAAAATAAAATGTATACACAATTATGTCGTATTTGTCACATGTTACGAAACCTATCTGTTTTAAAACAATAATGTGGCTTTGGGAAACATTATGTAACAAATGTCCACTTTCTTCATGAACATTTCAGAAATTTTTTTTATGATTAACAGTGTGAACCTGGTCTTGGTGCATCTGTAATGTACAACCTTCTCTACAACAAGCCACAGAAGCTCATGCTGTTGGCAGGATGTAGTACAGTGTGCACAACAGTGGCAGAAGCTGCCAAGATGTGGAATTTGGTGGTCCTGTGTTATGGTGCTAGTTCACCTGCACTGTCTGACAGGACCAGATTTCCAACCTTATTTCGTACACATCCTTCTGCTACTGTACATAATCCAACACGCATCAAACTGATGGAAAAATTTGGTTGGTCACGAGTAGCTATTCTTCAGCAGGCTGAAGAAGTTTTTATATCTGTGAGTATATACTTGTTAACATATTATTACTTCACAGTTGTTGTTGTTCTTCTTTTCTTGTTCTTCTTCTTCTTCTTCTTCTTCTTCTTCTTCTTCTTCTTCTTATTATTATTATTATTATTATTATTATTATTATTATTATTATTATCATTATTATTATTATTATTATTATTATTATTATTATTATTATTATTATTAATATTGTCATTATCTCTCTCTCTCCTCTCTTCCCTCTCTCCCCCTCCCCTCCCCCCTCTCTCCTCTATCTTCTCTATCTCTCTCTTCTCTCTCTCCTCTCTCTCTCTCCTCTCTCTCTCCTCTCTCTCTCTCCTCTCTCTCTCCTCTCTCTCTTCTCTCTCTCTTTCTTATGATTCAGTTGAATATAAAATCTATTTCAGGTTGCAACTAACTTCCTCAGGAGCAGACTTAGGGACTGATGGTGCCTCTACAACACTTTGCGCAAAAATGTGGGGTGTTCCCAATAAAGTAATGTCTTGCCCTTCCCAGTCTTTTGAATGACCTGGGAGTTTAGCCATGTTCTTAGACAAATTTTGAGGAACAAATTCCAGAGCTCGGATGACTATTGGGACAACCTATGCTTTTACTCCCCACATTCGACTGACCTCTATTCTCAAAGTCTTGTATTTAAGACGTTTCTTTGCATCCTAATGTTATGGCAGTTTGATTGCATGACATAGCAATATTGACAAGTAGACAGAATTTTTCTCTAAAACCCAGAAAACAGTATCTGATTTGCTTGCCATTCTTGTGCAATCAGTTTGTATGTGTTGGTTGGAGTATTGTACTCAGTCCAACAGATATCACTGGTTTTGGTCATTGTTCATTCCATTAGGAGCATGTGTTTGGACTACAAAGAAGATCTGCCAGTGGAGATAACTACACCCCTATCACGTCTTTTCAAGTATTCAGTCTTTGCTAAAATTGGACCAGCTGAGAGGATGTGATCAATAATTTCTTTGATTCCTAGCAAATGCTGCCTTTATCATCGTAGGAAATTTTGAGAACTATTTTATCATAATGTTGTGTTCTCAACGCCTGATCTTGGGCAGCTATTACAACTGCTTCTGATTCTGGCTTCATTCATTCCCTTCTAAGTCACATCAATGATTAATCTTTATTCATCTGTTCCTTGTCCATTCTTTTGAGATACTGTCCATGGAGTGTGTTGTCTTCCACTGTTTCTTTAATGTTTTTGTCTCCCATTTCATGCATGTTAAGGAGCTTTAGAAGTTTAGTGTCTGTTTTATTCTGTGTGTATTGTGTAATTCCCTTCGCAATGTTTGCTACACTTTCAATGCCTCTGTTTCCCATCTGTTACCCGGATTGAATGACCAACCTCATCTGTGACTCATTTTGATGTTTGTCTACATATTTTCCCATTCTGACTATTGCATAATTAATTATTATTAATAGGGAGAGGATTTTTATGGTCTAAAAATCTTGAAGTATAATTTCAAAAATATGCAATTATGGCCTAAAATTTCTGAAATATGCCCTTTTAATATGCTTGTAAAATTAACCATATTTCATTTCGTGTATAAACCTTTCTTGATAAAATTCAGGAGAAGCATGCTTGGAATGAAAAGTTATATTTTTGTGCAATCATAATATAATCTACCCTAATTCACAAGAGAAATAATTGATGTAAATATTCACCTTAGTGGAGTACATTGTATGCCTTGTTGAATTTCTTCTGACTGGTGTAAAAAACATGTTATCTGGAAATTTCCTACATTTGCACAAGTATTTTATCATCTATAGAAAACACAAAAACGTAAACTGGGCGAAGCTCTTTTGAATTAATGAATGCTAACAAATAAACAGATTATATGAAAAGATGAAATGTTTTATAAATATCTCTGTTTTAACAAAATATGCACCTATTGTTACATGAATATGCATCAACAGCAAAAATCAGCCAAATATGAACAAATATGCTCTAACAAATTAATCTATATAGCATCATATTGTTACCAAATGTCAAGAAATTTCACTTAGCTGTGTGCTGAAGCAACAGATATGAATATTGAAAATCATGGAAATCTGCTCTCTAATTGTATATCATCATCATGGAGTGGCTGTACAGGGGCGCCCACAATCAGAGGGCAAAATTCATACAAATGCAAAAGAGATTATAAAAACAAACAAGGCAGAAAATATATAGAAAGGAAGAGAAGTAGTGGAATATGTAGTCAAATATTGCAAATCCTTTCTTGTTCTCATCAGGGAGAAAGGCTACATGAGACTGCGATATACAAAAATCGCACTGAGAACGTATTGACGAAAAAGTCAACAGGATATTCTTGCAGCCAGTAACCCTTGCATCAGTCAGTTAATCTGATAGCAACTTTCCTTTGAATGTGTACTTTCATTTAGGGTATATCTCCTGAGATATCAGCTAACAGATTGTGTTCTAATGCATTTCTCTGTCTTTGCTGAACTCCTCAACAGGAGACTGCTTACGCCAGGCACATTTGCCCTTGCATCCGAGCTTGACAGGTGGTACTGTGTTAAAAATTCTTTGATACTCGTATATAAACCAAAAAGTTACAATAGTAGTGTAGTTCTTTTGTGTGGTTTACTTTTGACTTTCTCGTATACATACGTATATATGGGAGTAATATACGTAGTATAGAGAAAGTTATGTAATGCTGCGGAAATTTGATTTCGAAATTCAAGGGAAATACACGTTTTGGGGTCCCCTGATACCGAAAAAGTGTTGTTTTTTTCTTCTTCAAAACGTCTGTCCGTCCGTCTGGAACAATCGAGCATATCATGAATAAACCGTGAGACCTGCACCGTTCCCTTAAGCGTCCTTTACGCTATCTAAGGTTCAAATTTAATTTGAAAAAATGTGCAATTTTTTAAGAAAAATTGATTAAGAAAGTCGATGTGTAACAAAATTTCGCAAAACATACTCATATTTTCGAAAAATTGAACGTGGCATTATTGAAAGAACTGTCTTTGATGACAACATTTCACTAAAAAAGAAAATCTTTATAACTGTATTTGTAGGAAGTCGACGGAAAAAAATGGGAATTTTTGTAATTTTCAAAAATCAAAATTTTCAACGAGCATGAGACCTGCACTCTTAAACGTCATATACGCTTTCCGAGGTGAAAATTGAATCAAAATTCATGTCGTTTTTGAGAAAAAATTGTGTAAACAAAATTGAAAATTGCCTCTATTTCATACAAAATTACGCGAAAAGCACTCAAATTTTCGAAAATTTGTAGAAGACCTTAATTTAAAATGTATCTTTAAGGAACGGATTTCATTACGGGAAAAAATCTCTATCTTTATATTTGTAGTTGTAGGAAGACGCCGAAAAATGTTGAACTTTTTACAATTTTCTAAAAATCAGGGTTTTCACCGAACATCAGACTTGCACTATTCTCTTAAACGGCCTTCACACTATCCAGCAACAAAATTTATTCAAAAACGAACGAGTCATTTCTTTGAAAATGTCCAAGGGGCTTCATGTAATGTACACCCCCCCCCCCAAAAAAAAAATATCGGTTTCAAATTAAAGGGGCTTCGCCAGATTGATTAAGGAATATCAATTTTCCAGAAAACCGGCTGCACGGTTTAGGCGCTAGCGTTGTTCACTGTCTGTGGGACGGACGTTTTGTCTACAGAGTTTTCGTTATCAAGGACCCTCAAAACATGGATTGTGGCTTCACATGTTAAAGGATTTCTTTTTTAAATTTTGCAACTGGATGTATCCCCTTTTTCGTTACCAGGGCCCGGCAATAAAGAGTTTTTCTACCGAAAATTCACCGCTTTTCCCCGCAGCATTACATAACTTTCTCTCTACTGCGCAGGCGGTAGAAGGTAAAATTATGTTGTAATGTGCGAAAAAAAACTGGAAAATTTATATTGTCCTGGAAAATCGAAAAAGAACTTGAATTCCAAAAAGCCAGATCGCTGGTCACGTCATTTCTTTTTTAATTATTATTATTATTATTATTATTATTATTATTATTATGAAATATATTAAAAGAGTACATATTCATTAGTGTAGGCCGTTCCTACATTGCCTACCCAAGGAACCGCCTTTGACCCCCAGGACAACCCAGACCCTCCAACATAATCCCCTTGTTGGGCACCGTGATGAATGGGAACCACGAAGATGACCTGTCATCCTCTCCGTGGATAAAAAATTCTTTCCCCTGCCCTCTTCCCCAAGAAAGAGAAGGCCTAATGAATATAGGCAACACCTCTTGCCCGTTGAGGTGAGTCGGTCCACGTGCAGACGGGGTGATGCATAGAAGGCTCTCGTGTTTTCCTTTCTCCATTTCTTGCTTTTCATTTCATGGCACCTACATTCTTTCGACACCCCCGTTTGCTTTCTCACTGGCCTTCTCTGTATGCTGAATGTCCGCCCACCCATGGGTGCTGTGCGTGGCGACCATGGAAAGGGAATGGGTTACCTGGGTCACTGTATGCGTTCTCGACTGTCGCCTTGACACTGAATCCTTGTGGGTAGACCATTCTAGCCGCATTCGCTGTGTGAACACCGGTAAGCCCTGATGGCCGAGAGGTCTTTGCACCTTGTAGGTCCCAATACACTGTGTTTGGATCCGGCATCTTCTAGATGGGCGGCTGGGAGCTAACTCACTCCGGATCAACCGGCTAGAACTAGGTCTTGTATTGAACTCCAGGGTGAGCGGGAGGATCCATGGCGGGACACCGCTGTGACATCCCTCCACTATATCTGTCTAGTTTTTCAAATGTCAATCTCGCGATTTTTTAAACAATAATAATATTATTATTTAAAACTTTTTTCACCATTCAACTATTTATAGATAAAATGTTGGGAAGGGATTCTGGAACTCAAGAAAGCGTGCGTAGATGATCTTCTCTCCCATACGTCACATACAATTTTTTCTGTTTTTTGACGTAATAAAAACTAAATATCTTCATGACAGCCCAGGCACCCTAGCAGGATGTCCCCGTGTTGGTCTCCATGGTGGGTGCGGAGCACAGAGATGCATTACTTTCCATCGTGTGGATTCTAAATCACCCCCCCCCCCCTGACATCCGCAAGGAAGAGATGCTTGGAAAGAAGCATTGACTTAAATTCTTTTCAAAGGTTGAAGATATTCCGAAGACGCCTCGTTTCCTCGTGGCATGCGTTGAGGGAGGTATATCTTTTAAGAAAGGTTAGTGCTGTCCGTTGGGCGTGTGCTATAGATGAAGCTTATGGGAAACTCCAAGCGGTGGTGCGACCAAGAAATGATATTTGAAGCACGCACCAATATGCAAGCTTCCTCCAAGGAAGTGACCACTCATCCAACACAACCTTTCCAAGGGAGTGGTCAACCGTGAAGATTTTGCTGCAGGGAATGAGGAAGAATTAGTATCGTTTTTTAAGAGCCATTGTGTGATCGACGTTAACGGGATCAAAAAGAAGGAGCTTGGGCGATAAATCCCCTCTTCTACTCTGATTCTAAGATTCGAACATCCATCTCTCTCGGAAAGGATCTCCTGTGGCTTCTATAACTTCCATGTGCGGCAATACGTGCCTTTGGTTATACATCGCAGTTCTTTGTCGTCTACTGTTGTGTGCTCTTATTGCGATTTGTTTCTTGCTATTATTGTGATCTATTGCAAGAGCGACCACACGACCACGTATCTGCCGCCCGAGTTAGTGGCAATATCGCTGTACCCCCACCCCAGCTGTCAAGTAGACAGAATTATTATTCTGACAGTAGGAATGCTGTTATTTTTTTCAATTATGGACAACAGACTACCCGTGGTAGTGCTCAGCTTCCTTTAAGATATGTTGGTTTACTAATGCGATAAGCCAGTGTCTTTAGCTGTACATATATAATTGATTTGTAATGATGTATTAATTATTTCTATGGTCAACAGTTTAAATCCAATGGATTTAATTGTTTCTTTTAAAATAAATGTTATATTTCATATTCAACCTTATTAGCTATAATTTATATAACTAAACGGACAGCACCAACATAGCGCCTTGGTTGTTTTTTGCACTGGCTGTGCGCAATTGTGAAATATCAATTTTCAACCAAAACGCTGAACGTTTTAGCCGCTAGCGTTGTTCACGGACTGACAGACGTTTGGCCCTAATTCGATTTTCGGTGTCACGGACCCACAAAACATGGATTCTGGTTACACCACATGTTACAAGATTTTTTCTTAACTTAGCAACTGGATTTATCGACTTTTTCGTTACCAGGACCCTGTAATAAGTTTTTCTGCCGAAAATTCGTCGTTTTTTTTTTTTTTTCGCACAACACAACTTTCTCTCTACTGCGTAAACGGTAGCAAGAAAGTTAAAGCGAAAGAACGTTGGGAGCGCTAATCTGCAAGACATTTGTGTTCTTGGTAAGGAACAGATAGTATACTAATGATAGCGAAGATCAGAAGGATGAGAGCAATTTCCTGTTCTCTGGAGCGCCGTGGGGAGGCTTGGGCGAAGTGGCCAAGTGTTTTCTGCAAGGTGTCAAATTCGCGTACTTCTCCAAGCGGCTGTTCCTGCTTGCCGCAGCTGCGGTTTCTCGCCGCTTCACAGACAAGAATACACAGGTCATAGAGCTTCTCGATTGGGGGCGCTGTGGTACACTTTACGCAGATGGTACTGGTTTGGTAAAAAATTACCCAACAGTGATTAAAAAATGTAAAAACAAAGGAACAAAAAATATAAAAAACGGAAAATTCAATATTGGCACTTACAGATCTTAAATTAAATCTTCTCTAAAATCTTCTCTTGGCATTTTATAACCCCTATAAAACCCTTGCTTTCTTTAAATTTTGGTTATCGAATAGTGCCAAGAACACTTCTAAAAATGGCTCAGGGCCCAAAAAAGTTGAAAACATTTAATTTTCTTCAACGGTTCAGTAAAAAATATTGAAAAATGGCACACTTAATGACAGATTTTAATGAAAAATAATTTGGGTATTCTACGCCACCCAGATTACCTATCAGCTTCGCCACTGGATAAAATATAAAGCATTTGAGTAGGAAATTCTTAAAATCAGAAGCAACATAAATATTATACCAGCTGATGGCGAAGCACTGAATAAAAGGAAATTAGAGAAGAAGTGATTAAGAAAAAAAGAAGCACTAGAACTGTGTGATGTCAAACTAAAGGAAATCCCAGACCCATTTACTTTTGTTGCTTACTTAGGAGCAGCACTATTATTAATTAAAACGAGTTGTATAGTAATAATATTAATACAGGAAAGCGCACAATGTGCTTGGTTCTCTCTCTCTCTCACTCACTCTCCTCTCTCTCTCTCTCTCTCACTCTCTCTCAGGGGGGTTGATTGATCAGCTGTTATGGTGTCGTTCATTCGGGATCTTACACGTCACTACAGTAACGTCATAATGGCGTTCAGCCTTCCGATTGGATGACACCGTAACAGCTAATTTACTTCAAACGCAGCTCCGTAAAAACTTTAGTATAACATGGCATCCACCTCGGGAAACCCCACCTCTTCGCGCGGACAAACGCTGGTTTATCTTTGTTTATATTCCAACGTTGAAGTCGAAGTTGTAGCAAGGCTGTGTATACGATCAGACTCACAGTAAACGTGCGGTTTAATTTCTTGAATATGATTTCTAGTTAATGCAAGAAAATTGCGATGCGATGATGACTTACGAGAGTAATAGTGAATGACACAAATATCCTTACAACGATATAATGGCGGAATTTTTTGTTGTAGTGCAAACATGCTACAACCGCCACTGGTCTACGTACTACTATGCACGCACGTTTTCTTGATCCTCCAGCTCCCGAGTTCTGGTTCAGCTTTGCACAGCACGGCCCGGTAGAAAATATGAGCTCCGCTCGGAACGTCACAGCTCAGTTTGCAGTGCTGCCTACTTTCGTCTTTTACAATGCGGACTTCTCAATTTTCGCTCACTCTTTCTAATGACCTGTGCGTACAGTGTTCCTTGTTACTCAATAGTTTCTATAACTATTAATTACTAGCTGACCCGGCGAACTCTCTTCCGCCATAACAGCCGGTCCCATCTTTTTCTCGCGTCGCACTCACTGTGAGAAACTGTACTATCCTTGTTGCACTCGTGATAATAAAGCAATTCCAGATTTGTGTTTTTATCTCAAACAAAGAAGAATTTAAAAAAAACGCTCTGATATTAAATAGATAATTAAAAATCTATCTAATTATACTTCACTTCACTTTTTAACACGCTTTTATTAGCTTCATTTGTATCTTTGCTTGATTTCTTGCTTGTTCTCCGCTGCAGAACGCTTCTGCACAGAAAACTTAGGCGAAAAGGCGCGAAAACATACGAAAACGTGCGAAAACGCATAAAAACGTGCGAAAATCCTCGAAAAGGCGCGAAATCACGCGAAAACGTGCGAAATCACGCGAAAACATGCGAAATCACTTGAAAACGTGCAAAAACGTGCGTTCTCACACAGGAACGCTGTCGAACGGGATAAACAGTATCCTATGTCCGTGTCCTGGCTCTAAGCTTCCTGCTCACCAATTTTCAGCCAAATCGGTACAGCCGTTCCTGAGTTATAAATAGTGTAACTAACACGACTTTCTTTTATATATATAAATTCAGAATTTTAAAAAGTCTTCCTTTGTTTCTCATTGTTATGTAGTCCAAGACGCACTATTACGATGTTTTTGGTCGATCAAGTTGACAGCATTGCACTGCCGTGCTGTATCAGGGCCCGCATCTCCCCGCACCCCTCGCTGTGGAGTATCATGAAAAAGTGCACGATTAGTACATTAACGTTTGTTTTAAATATCAGAGTTGGAATACATGTTTGTCATTCTATTTTTCAGACCGTGGAAGACTTGGAAGCTCGGTGCAAAGAAAGTAATATTGAAATTGTAACTCGGCAAAGTTTTCTCAGTGATCCTGCAGATGCTGTTCGAAATCTACGACGACAAGATGCCCGTATAATTGTGGGCCTCTTTTATGTTGTAGCAGCCCGCAGAGTGTTATGTGAAATGTATAAGCAAAATATTTATGGCAAATCGTATGTATGGTTTTTTATAGGTAAGTGATAAACAGTTCTTTGGGTGTAGTTGTATTCTCTTACATTACATCCTTTTTCTTTTGTTTGTTGATGTTGATACAAATGCGTTTTCTATTGTGGAGTAAAAATTTGTATTAATAATTTACTAAAAGTATCACTTTTCTTTTCTGACAATTAATATTTTTTTCAAAAGACGTTTTATACAAATAATAATTGATACATTGAAATGAAAATGAAAAATGTCCAACAATTTTGATGAATTCTTGAAAATAAAAAAATAAAAATAAAATATACAGAAATCAGAGATGAAACTTATTTAAAAAGAAAATAATAATTAGTTAAAAAATATGTAGTAAATAGAGAAAATATAAATTGACAACAGTGAACTTACCAAAACATATTCAATTAAGCACATTTTTAAAAAAATAGAACTTTACAAAATTAACTCTAAAAGCACAAATGGGTAAATTTCCATTGCGACGCGACGCCATGCCACTCGCGGATGCGTGTTCCGCCGTGTTCTAGGGGAAGTGAGTAAGGGAGAATATGGTATTAAGAAGAATGCACCTATGTTTCGTATTTTTTCCACAATGGTTGGCGCTTGGAGTGTGAGCAGAGCTCAAATTGGAATCAGCGAGCAAATGAACATCGCGCTTCACTCATAACCAGATCAGTGCTATAATCCTCGGAATTTTTGTTGCTTAGTGTTACTTAACTTCATCTTTTTTTCTAGGATATTCTCAATTTCATTGAAAAATATAATGTTCATAAAAATATTTAAATGTATTTGTCTATGTTAAATGTTTGTTAGTCTCAACTTGATACTGTTTAACTTGCAGTTACTGTGTGATATTGTAAGAGTTGAAATTCCTCATATTAGTATGTAAGAAGTGAGTCTTCATCCAATGTTTGGGCAGTTTGTTACACAAACAAAATATGTGACAAAGAGTCATTTGTTGTAAAATGACCGGGAGCGGTAGCTCAGTGCATCCATCTACTGATGTCACTGCAGCGTCTCTCACCGGGAGGTCCTAGGTTCGAGTCCTGACGGCGGCAGACTTTTCGACACTAGCTTTTCAGCTAGGTCGAATTCAGTCGCTGTCTGGAGGAGAATTCTAGCGGCCGGCTGCTCTGATCGGTAGTTTTCTGTGGTTTCTCCTATGAACACCAGGCGAATGCCGGAGCAGTACTCTACCAAACGGGCCATGAACCGCGCGCGATTTTTCCTTCCTCTTCCTTGTCCTAACCTCTCCCCCTAACACACACTAACATGCACTACACTACCACATATTCTGGGAAACTGGTCGGGAGCTTAGAGCTTGTCCCGGCTGGGGCGGTGACCCGCTGGTGGGAGAGTCCTGGTTAAGGGGAAACCCCACTAGCCGACGGTAGGTCGGCGCCGGATCTCACCATCCTGCGGAGGAAGATGACCGCCATCTCCCGAAAAAAACATGCACTACACTAACGGGACTAATGACCAAAGCCGTTGACGCGCCCGGAAACACGAAAAAATCAATCAAATCAATCAATCATGTCATAAAATGACGTATTTGCTCAATAGGTTGGTATGAAGATAATTGGTTCGAAGTTAATCTGGAAAAAGAGAAAATTGAATGCTCAAAGGAAGAAATGCGCATGGCTGCTGAGGGTCACTTGACAACTGAAGCCCTCATGTGGAATCAGAATAATCAGCGTACTATATCTGGAATGGTAAGGAACAGTGAATTAAATAATTAACTTGAAATTTAGTGGTCAGATGGTCAATATTTCATTTTATAAAAAGTTGAGGGAGATACTAGAAGACATTGTCATTTTAAAAATATTGATTTCTCATTAATTTCCCCTCCAAATTCATACAAGTTATGCTTTGATTCATTAATATTTAATCATGAAGATATTCCATAATTTTCAGACATCAGAAGACTTTCGTTTGAGGTTGAATGATGCACTTAGCAAAGGATACGATATTCAGAATAAACGCTACCCGGAAGGCTATCAGGAAGCTCCTCTTGCGTATGATGCAGTTTGGGCTGTTGCTCTTGGTGAGTGGTTGTTGTGTTATTATTACATGTAAGTAATGTGTAAGCAATAGGGAGGCGGGATGGGGACTCAGTGCCGCCTGGACCTTAGCTCAGGTGGCCCCCAGTTGGGCTCTCGGTTTCGTCGTGGCAGTCGCCCGATACTCTGGGCAAAGAGGAGGGAACTTCTTCCCGACGCATGTGAGTGGCGCATTGTCGAGACTCCGGTACTAGCCTGGATAGCTAGGAGCTCTGAGTTAGCAGGGCGGCCCCTACCTAGGCTTTGTATGGGGAGGTTGCCGTGAAGGTAAATTGGGATCCGGCTGGATTCGGCCATCAGCCTGTCTGCGTTAACGCGTCGGCGGGGGGTACGGATGAAAGCCCAAGAGGCATAGGTGCCTGCCCCGGGGACTTGTCCCCCTGATGAAGAGAAGCAGTGTGGACACAGGATTACTACGCGCAGTTTTACTACGGGGAAGCAAACGCGCAGTTTTTGGAGAAAAACTATAAGTCCGACGCGAGACGTTTAAAATGCATGCTCTTTGTTGTTAATTAGTGACAAGGAATTGTTATAAACGATAGATTTCAAAGTACGGCGCCAAATTTGAATTCATTTTGGCCGCCGATGTTCCTACAAATAATTAATACGAATTAAGAAAATAATGAATTAATTAAATGATTTCAAAATACCCCTTGAAGTTTCTTGCTTCAAATTTTTATTTTTATATTTCTCATTATGAACGGGCTTTATTCAAGTAAGAATATCTTTCACACAAGTTTTTTCTTGTTCATTCCCGTTTAAAGAGAAATTTCAAGTAAACAATTAAAAAAACTGGCTGTTTATCATGTCTTTTACTGCTAAATATTATAACCTCACTCAGTTCTACGCAGTGTTTAGTGTTTTCCTGCTGTAGCGAAGGCCTGTCATGTAAACAATGGAGTAGAAATGTGTCCGAGAAAACTCGCTCACTGACCGACTCAAGCGAGGAACTCTTTCGCCTCCGCAGAGGCGAACGAGAAAACTTTTTCTAATGTATAAGGGTCGGTAAGTGTCCCTTATTTCGATTTTCCACATTTCACGTCGCATATTTCTCGCAACGCATTCCTCGATGCCATCCTAACTCCTGAAAGATTCTAGCAAAAGAAGTGCGGGAAATCTGATCGTGCAATTTCGAAAATTTACAAAAATACGCGAAACTACTAATATTTTAAAAAAAATGTACATGACCTTTTTTAAAATTATTTTTTTAACGAATTTCATGTAACAAAAAATCTCTATCATCCACTTTTGCAAAGTTCTTTAATTTTCGAAAGTACAGTGTTGTTGCCGAAAATGGAATCAGCACCGCTTTCTGTACAGTTATTTGCTACATATGAGGGCCGGGGAAATGAAAGAAAACAAAATACTTTAGGAGCCGTTTTTGAGAAAATAATTGTTTAGAAGTGTTTGAAAAATGCCTGTTACGCCAAATTACGCAAAAACTACACATATTTTCGAAAAATTGTATGGTGCAAAGTCAGCAACAAAATCATTATATGTTCAGTGAAGTCACAGCTTCAACAACATGCTTTAAGTGGACTTAATGCTAAAAAGAAATTAGCTAAACAGTTCAAAGAAGCAAATTGTGCGGACACAAATGAAACCGGGAAGCACAGAAAATGATTTTTCGAGGATGCGTGTAGGTCTATGATAATTGCCCATATTATTTTGAATAAATTGCAAATGGCTTCTTATAGATCAGGGGTGTCCAACAAGCAAGCCCTCAAGGGCAACAGCTAAAACCTTCACTAGGGTTATGGGCCATATTTTCACTTCTGTGAATAGATACCAACTCTCTGGAATGGGAACGTGTTTGAATGCGAATGCACTATAAAGGCGAATAAAGTGGACCAGGCGCGTTAAAGCAAAGCAATAACAGGTGTAACAGAAGATCGGGGACGCAAAGAAGACCTGCAAATAAAGTGACACAGCGTAAATGCCAAAAAAATACATACTGTGAAAAGTGCAAAAAGTCAAACTGTGGACTTGATTGTCCAAACTACGTGAAGAACGTCACGTATAGCGACTGGTCTAGCAATCAAAGACGTGGAAAGCAAAAATTTTTAAATAACAATGAGTGACAGAAGCACACAGCAATTCCAGATGAGAGAGAAAAACGCAGATGAATTAGAGGTGTGCCCTGTACGCGATAAAGGAGTAAAGGAAATCGACACGGCAGTTCAGTGCGATGGAACTTGCAACAGAAGACCAAACATCATGCGGGGAATTTCAACAACAGCAATTCAACGCATTACAGTCATCAATTAAGAAGAAATATTAACTAATGGGGTTATGCCTCAGTTGCGAACAAGAGTACATCCTATTCAAAGCTGGGAAGAGCATGTAGAAGGAGATCGAAGATCTGAAAATACAGATGAATGAAAATACGGGAGATGACATTTAATTAGAAAACTAGCATCATGTCAAAACACGAAAAACCCGAAACATATGAAATTACGAGAATCTGTAATCGTGGAAATAAATGAGAGGAGAAGAAAACACGAATAAAATAGTGAACAAAAATGTTGAACAGAGCAAGGAAAGGAAGACCGAAAGATTAGAAAATATGAAGTCAGATGATGGAGACGAGTACCCCGGCGAAAAAGTAGTAGTTTCACAGCGGATTATGGACGAAGAGCACACTCAAGAGAGAGACAACAGCATTTACAAAAGTGGAGAACTAAAGAAGACTTAATCAACGGCAACGGTGAGTAATAATTGGTACATCGTCAGACGACACAACAAAAGCTGGGGAAATGAAAGCTTGGCTATACATCGGACGACTACAGTGGCGGCTAGTGGGTATTCGCATGTTCGCATGTGCACACCCAAATTAATTCGGTGCAATTTCTCTTAAACTTCTCTTATCAAGAGAAGAATTCTCTTGGAGCTTTTACGAAACATGGTATTTCAAAACACGCGCCGTTCGGAAGCTGCGATTGACAGTCCGCTGCCAATGCCCTTCGTTGAAGCCAGCCGGCGCACACTCGGCAAATGCGAACGGGGAAACGGTGTCATAGGGGCTGGAGGGGAAAGAGGAAGGACAACGGTGCTTATGGACGGATGGAGCATTCCGCCGGCGATGCGAGTACTACTGCGTCGGCGCAGTGGCGATCTCTGCGAGTGCATTGACATGCCTCGAAGATGTAACACTCGACTAGCACAAGTTTTTAAGAGACGTGAGTGTGACGAAGGAAGTGTTAGATATCTCTCCACTAAAATGAGCTCTAGCGCTAGCGCGCGAAACGCAAACGCATTGTGTGCAGTGTTGCGTTCATAAAAATGTTCATTGAGTATAATATGAGTATTCTCTTGTGTTTTAAAGTGAGTTGCAATTATAAAACCATTCCGAAGTATTCAAAACCCAAGAGTGTTTTGTTATGTATTAGGGTACGTTTCAATACGTTTTGAAAAACCGAAGTCAGAGAGTTCGTATTTCTATCAAGGATATTTATGCAACTAACAATGAATAAGTGTTGAAAATATTAACCGCAAGAAATCAATGACTTCAAGGAAAAAGTTACAGTAAAAAATGTTGAAAAGTAATAGGGGAAAGGTACTGTTCGGCGCGCTATCAGACTTCGTAAGATAATTTGTGTTTAATTGTCATTATTTATGCTAATGTAAAGTGTGTGTGTGTGTGAGAGAGAGAGAGAGGGGGGAGGGAGGAAGGAAGGGAGATAGAAGAGAAACACACATCCCATCCTAATGGCATGACCACGAGCCGGCACTGGACGACTCAAAAGAAAACGTCCTGAGCTTTTTGAACAAAAAAGGAATAAGAGCCTTTGAGTTATTTGGTCAAAAAACAGTAAAAACTGTATATGACGTATGGGGAAGAAGATTATCTGCGCACGTCTTCTAGAGTACCAGAATCCCATCCCAACATTTTAATGATAAATGGTTGAAAGATGAATGAAAGTTAAAACAATAATATAATAATAATAATAATAATAATAATAATAATAATAATAATAATAATAATAATAATAATGCCACTAGGGTGGCTCATGGGCAGCGTACGAGCTTCCCGTGCTGCGGTCCCGGGTTCGATTCCCGGTCGAGGCAAAAATAGAGTTGTATCTTTCCTTTAAAATCGTCCCAGTTTCTGTATCTGTGTGACGAAGAAAAGTTCAAGCAGGCGGACCTAGTTACGGTGAAGAGAATACGTCATGTTCGCCTCATGTCACTCTTACCCCCAAGCATGGGAATTTAACTGGAACAAGGCATGGGGGACACCGATAGCTTGCCGGCGAAGTCGGACTACCGACCCAATAACGCCAAATACACACAATAATAATAATAATATAATAATAATAATAACAATAATAATAATAACAATAACGCGTGTGTTTAGCAACATTTGAAGCTGAGTAAGCGAACTGCAGATTTGATTTTCTGCATTGCTGACAATGTAGTAACTCACCCCCAGCTCTATTCCTACCACCACTTGCAAAAGGAGAGCTCAACAAAACGTGTGTATATTGAATCTACATTTATATCCAGAAGCAAAACAAGGGGCAATCTCAGCATTTGCTCAATGGGTCAGGGAAACTAGACAAAAATCGTAATTGACCCGGAAGCTGAAGTATATGAATTTTTACAGGAATATTATGTCTTTTTTAAATTATACAATACAGATGTAAACTAATTCATTATATATCGTTTTGTTAAAATGAACATTTTTCTTTTTGATGATCAGTACAGTCTCCAGTTGCATAGAAACAGTTATGCAGCAGAAAAGATTTGACTTTTAACTTAAATTTTTGTACCGATTTTAATTGTTTAATGTCATCTGTCAATGCGTTGTAAAGTAACGTACATGTTTTGTGAGTGGATTTCTGGTAGTGAGCTGTTCATACTGACATTTGATGAACGTGAATTCTGCGACGCGTGTTGTAGTTAGAAATATCAGTATTGCATGAAAATATGTTCCCACCGTTAAGTAAGTCAGTTTTGACAAATATTACAGATTCGTAAATAAATAGGCAAGGCAATAGTAAGAGTCCAAGCTCAATGACAAGAGGCTTGCAGGGATCACGTGGATGGCATTTTTTCATTATTCGGCTCAATGACAAGAGGCTTGCAGGGATCACGTGGATGGCATTTTTTCATTATTTGGATAATTTTCTTCAGTCTAAAGTTTTGGGCTTTGGGTACTAGAGGATGAGCTTCCCCAGAATAGTATGCAATATCTCACGCGGGAATGTACATTTGTACAATATACACATCGAGCTGTGTGAAGGCTGACAGAATTTTAAAGAATTCTAAATGCGTAACGTAATGAACTTAATTTAGTGTTTAATTCTGATATATGTACATTCCATTTGAGGTTTGACTGAATTGAGAGACCTAGAAATTTTGTTACTTTAACATCAGCTAATTGCATATTGTTCATTTTCAACGGAGTATGCGATTGCCGATTTGAAATGCAAAAATGTATTGAAACCATTTTTCTTTCGTTAACTATTAATTTGTTAATACAAAACCAATTTGAAACTTCTGAAATTATATTTATTGCTTTTTTGCAAAGATCATTCGTGTTGTCGGCAAATAGAACTGTTCTTCCATTTTCAATAAACGAGGGCATATCGTTTACATATAACAGAAAGAGGATAGGACCCTGCGGAACCCCATGCTCAATTGGCAAAGAATTGGAAAGATAGGTAAATAATGCCCTTTCTTGCCAGTACGGTATTTCTACTTTTTGAGTTCCATGTTTAAGGTACGAGGTTATCCAATCTAGGGCAATACCACGAATTCCATATGAAGGTAGTTTTGATAGCAAGATGTTGTCAATAACGTCAAAAGTTTTCGAAAGATCTAAAAATATTCCAATGGGTGCTCCATTTTGGTCCATTGATGAAGCAACATCTTTAAGAAAAGAAAAAATGGCAAAAAATTTGATTTCTGATTTGGAAAAGAAAATTCCGTAGAATTTGATTTTCTAAATCAGTGTTGTGTCTGAAAACGCTTTGTTTTTCCTAAGAAAAGTTTCCACTCGAGTGTAGAAAAGCCTCTTTAATATTTTTGAGAAAACCGACAAAAGAGAAATTGGCCGATAATTTTGAATTTCATTTTTGTTCCATTGGGCTTAATTTTTGTTGTTTTGAAAATATTTGGAAATATTCCTGTGCACAAAGAAGCATTGAAAAGGTGAGTTAGCGGGTGTATAAAGTCAGATGCACAAGGTTTTAATGAACAGTCCGGAAATTCATCTAAACCAGATGTATATTTAGAATGAATTGATAAATATTTATCTAAACTAATGACAGTTTAGAGTGCGAAGCTCTCAACACATTGGGACAAAACAAGGCATTCAAACTGGGGCTATCGATGAGATGTTTAAAATATGCAGAGAACTCATGTATTTGACCAAAGGAAGTGCTTGTAAGGCTCCGCGATGGTAACCAAACAGGCGATCCTATGGGGTACACATGGAATAAGCTAAATATAGAGAAGACAGAGACAAACAAAAAGACCGAAAATAGCAAAATTACGATTAAGGCAAAAAATAGAGAAAGAAATAGAATCAAATAAAATAAATTACAATGTATATTATGGAACATTGAAGGGCTCACAAGTATAATGAACAAAACACCTACGGATATGCTCGTCGATTTTGATGTCATTCTCACAGAAACTTTCCTGCGCTCAGATTGGTCGCCACAAGACATATGAATTGCATATCCTCGTCGCACATGGTGAGAAGGGAAGACCAAAAGGGGGAATAACTTGTCTTATGTACTCGAAATTATACCCGTTTAGAACAGTGTATAAAACGGAAAATGTACTGCTAATCAAAACACTGGGCTGGCTAATATGTACATACTTTCAACCAGAGTGAAAAGCACGAGACATACTGGGCGAACTTAGCGCAACACTCAAACAATTAAACAAAAATTACTTCATAATGCTGGAGGGGGATTTAAACTAGAGCAGACACTATGAACGAGAAAGTGACCGTTGTCATTAAGTATCTAGAAACGGAAGGTCTCACCCTCCTAAATGACAAAAGCAAGAAAACATATGTAGGCCCAAATGGATTTAGTACAATCGACCTCTTTTTCAGCAACATGATAGGAGACGAAAGCATAATAAGCAAACAAAAGTGAATGACATTGTACTACGGAAATATCTGCCAGTAGAAGCAATATTTAAACTGAAGAACAGGAACCAAGCAAAACCAACGCGGATCACAATTTCAATTCCCAGGAAAGTAAACACAGGAAAGTTACAAACAAACTCGGGCACCCTTTTTAAAGTCATAGAATGCATTTAGCAAGATTCATATAACACAATTCAACTCATAGAAGACATAATTCATTAGGCAACAATACCTCATGAACTCATCAACAGGGAGGCAAAACCATGGTTCGATGGGCAGTGTTACAACAAGAGAAGGGAAGCCCTAGAAGCTCTGTGGAAAACTAAGCAAAACTCCACAAAAGATGCCCTTGCAAATTACTCCCGAAAGAGAAAAGAATATAAGGAAATGATTAAAGAGGCAATACCAGCTGAGAGAGGAAGAGAAGTTAATAAGTCAAGCAGAACACGACCCTTTCAAAGTATTGAGACCGAATCAGCCCAAATCCCCACTGCGTATACTAACGGAAAGATGGGAATCTCATTTCATACAAGTGCTGCAATCAAAAAGAAACCAGACCAGAGGGACACAACTGTGACGCCAACTACGGGCACTTAGAGCCATTCTCGCTAAACGATGTGGAAAAAGTAATTCGAAAAGGGAAAGAGAGGAAACCGGAGGCCCAGACCAGATATATTATGAACACCTAAAAGCCTGCTGGAGATATGAAAGTGACAATAACGGACTTGTTCAATAGATGCTTGGATCAAGGTAATATATCAGACAGATGGAGAGAATCAACACTTAAAGTATTTTATAAACGGGAAGGAGACGTAAGTGATCCCAATTCATGTAGAGGAGTCGCGCTAGAATCCACACTGCTGAAGACTCTCACCAAATTAACCACCAACAGATTAGCAAAGTTAGTAGAGGAGAGCATACTTGAGGAACAGTTCGGATTTAGAGCAGGAAGGTTCAATATTCAAGCGGCACAGTGATTTTTAGGAGAAACATGAAGCTCTAAACCCACAGAAAGAGAAGCTATACGCTGTATTTATAGACTTTACGAAGGCTTTCGACTTTATTAACAGAGGCCTGCTTCTAGATAAGTTGGAAGGTATCACTGGGAGCAAAAATATTATAAGACTCATACGTATTCTCGCCAAAAACGATACAAGAATCTACCTCAACATAACCATGTCAAGGCCTATAACATAATCGGTGGGAGTGCTGCAAGGAGATTCCATCAGCCCCCTATAATTCAATGTAGCAACCTGTGACGTAGTCTTATCTTAACAAGAGTGTGTGTGTGTGTGTGTGTGTGATACACACACACACATGTGTATATATTGTGACGTGATACGGGTGTAATCAGTACACAGACGAGAGTGGGTTGCAATAACAGCAGGTTTATTCACAATTTAGACCGTAGTCACAAAAAACCAAGGCACTGTATACAATTAACTAAAGAGACCCCACTGCTAGGAGAGATATTTACAACGGCTACCACACCGCAACATACTACCAAATATTTCGCCGTGCGTAGTACCGCCTGCCCTGAGACCGACTACATGTCTCACTAGTCACGACAATAACTGCCGGCTTCTTGCGCCGCGTGCACGTTCGCACCTCTCACGGACGACCTACGCTGCTGCTGCTGCCAGAATACAAGAAGAAGGAGCTATTGTTCTCACGGCCCTTAAATAGCCCCCGCGACGCTGCCCACCACCTCAATTGCCTCTGCCCTAACACCCGCACACCCTGTCGGGAAAACCCCGTGCGTCATAGCTTCTGCCTTTGTCTACCTATCCGGTGCACACCTCGCGCCACGTGCCCACGCTGTTTTAGCGACACGACGCTACAATATACATATCAAAGAGACAACCTCCGCAGCAATTATTGCAATGAATGAAATCTCAGACGACAAATTGCTCTAGAAGCAGCAATCAAATTATTCAGATTGAAAATAACTCCGGCAGTGGCGGCTGGTACCCCAAGAGACTGGAGGTTGCATCTCCATCGAATGACAGAAATGTAATTTCCAAAATTCAAAAGACGAATACATAATAAAAATGTAAGCGAATGAAATCAATTTAAACAAAGTGAAAAAAAGTATATATTGAAACACTACTTACATAATTTTATGCGTCGTGTCCGCGCATATACATCTCCCGCGCACGTGGTTCTGGCTTTGATTTCCACTGGGCACTTAAGTTCGACTCCAGCACATTGCAACAAACACTTGCTTCGACACGTCTCACACAAATAAAATTATTTTATTTCGAAAACTTCACTACCCTGCTGTATTTGACCATAATGTGAGATCTTCGACACACTTTCGTATTCACAAGAACGTTCGCAAACCTCTGGCCAGCTGCTTCCGCGAGACACTATAATGGACTTCCATCCAGAACGGCCATCTTTATACAAAGAACTCATCAAATGTACGTTTTGAATGAACAAACCTAATATTAAATGAAAAAAATTCTCCAAATATCATAAACAATGCATTGAATATCGTCAATAATTGACCGAACTTGTGTACTATCAATAACAAGCAAAATTCATAAAACGATGTTGCAGCGAGACAGACGAAGACAAAATATGGGTATTCCCCTGAGATTCACTCCGTCGCCGCGCAGCGCGACAGAGCCACTCGCTAGTTGCCCCACCAAAAGGCCGTATGTTCTCCGTGTTAAATCGAAGTGCCAAAGAGTAAACAGTTAACCCAGTAATACAGCCAAGAGCGTGGTGCAATTCCTGGCAAGGCACCAGACACCGGAGAGAGCGCCAGTTGGACGCTCTTTGGTTTTAGAATGATTTCATATACGTCGATATTGCTGCAATATCTTGAAAATTGAATGTCATTAAAAGGAAATTGTATATTCGTAAGATATTATGAGATCTTTTTCATTTTCTGGGCGCAACCGTGCAACCCATAGACATATAGTACTATATGTCTATGGTGCAACCTAAACATGAGCCACCACTGGACTCCGGTGATTACATACGGACTTGAGGTCGTTCGGGAACACCTGAACAAGAGAGATTTGAAAGAAATAGAGAAAGTGACAGCTATATATCTGAAGAAAGCTGTAGGTGCCTCAAAGTTAACACCTTCACGACTAGTGTATGAGTTAACAGGGGAACCCTGCGCTCAACACCCAAGAAAGGGTTAGGAGACGCGTTGCGTCGTGAGTTGACGCAACAAATGTAAACAACAACAACCCTTTTATGTGTAAGAACTGCGATGCCAAATGCTAATACCAAACACATCACTCCTCGAAGGTGAATAAACTAAGAGAGAAAAAGAAAGAAGTATGGGATGAATTTTATACAACGGACGCAATGACCACAAGAGAATGGATGAGAAGAGGTTATGACCTGTTAAGACATTCGGTGTCAAGGTTTGCGGTGCATGGATTCACCATATAGTATGTAAAACGAAAAGTTTCCACGAACCAAACAATCAGTGCGTGCGTGCGTGCGTGCGTGTGTGTGTTTGTTGCGACGAATTATGTGTCAGGTTTCATGCCTTACAATGCGGAAAAAGGAACACATCCATCTCCTAGCTCAGCACAGAATAAATAAAAAACATTTGGAGCTGGTGAAACTCGCGGTGCTGTAGGGAACGCGATAAAGAGGCAGATAAAAGCCGTGAGAGTAACATTTCGACTTCCTCCAAATTCTCTCTATTAAAAAAGAAGAAACAACTATGCACATTGTGCGTTTTCCTATTTTATTATATTTTCATTTCTCGGACGATCCCCACCAGACTTCCCCGTATTGTTGATTCCACAATTTGCTCGGGTGTTCTGAATCCGGAGGGGGCGGGAACTACGCGTGATATCAGGCCTTACCATGCATAACACAGGAAAACACATTGGGATGATTTAGAATTTCTGAATTTACAAGAAAAATGTATCTTAAGTCTAAAGTTAACCTAATTTTACATTAAGAAGAGTGTTGACTGCAATAGGGCGCGTGCGCTAGGTGCAATATTCTCGCCCGTCAAGATTGTAAAGAACTTTCACTTTCACACTAAGAACTAGTTATTAGTCAAAAGTGAAAGTGACAAAATTTTAGTCATATTTTTTAGGTCATAAACATCTGTTTATGACCTAAAAAATATGACTAAATTTTTTTTTGCTTGTTCTTTTCGCGGTTTAAGTAATCATTATATTGAAACTATACTTTTAAAATCTAGCACATTCACAATTCACCCCTTGCTGTTGCATTGTTGGTTCATGTCAGGAGCAATCACACTTTATAGACAAAAACGAGTTTATTAAAAAAATGTATTTTTTGGAACATTGTACTTAGATGTTAAACACAGATAAAGTTTTATATAAAACTACAATTTGCATACTTTCCGACTTCAATATTTTATTATATTGGTAAAAACTTTCTTGAATCAGATTAGATTTTCATGTAATTTATGCTGTGCATGGAAAAAATTTGTTGTGCATTACCTTTATTCATACTTTTATTTAAAATCATATTCAATAAGATATATGTAAAATTTATTTGGGTTTTAGAGGAAAAATAATCCAATAAGAGTGTTTATTTCAGCTTTTAATAAAACAATGGAACGTCTCAATAAACATGGGAAAAGTCTGAAAAACTTCACATACACAAATAAGGAAATAGCAGATGATATTTATTCTGCAATCAACAGTACACAGTTCCTTGGTGTTTCTGTAAGTGCCAGTTTATCTGTTTCACATTAGCTACTAAGGTAATTCATTTAAGAATCATTTTGGATGTGTTCTGTGTTTCACTTAAGGTAACCATCAAGATAGTTTGCATTGTCTCCGGCTGGTTCATTTCATCTTTATGTTTATAACATCCATTTACCTTTTTTCATTGCATTTCTTAATTTTCTCAAGGGTGGTATCTTCAATCCCTGTGAATAAGTTGATAAGTCATAAACACTTCATTTTACTGAAGAGCAAAAAACAATGTTTAATTGAATTAAATCAGGCATTAATGATATTCAAACAAAACTATTTTTGTGTAGGTTTTGTTTGAATATCGTTAATCCCTTATTTAAAGCATTAGTTTAAAGTTGTTTTTGCTCCTCTGTAAAATTTAAGTTTTTTGGCTTATCAGCTTATTCATCGGGATCAAATATATATTTGTTCTGTTAGTTTTTGTAAAGAACATTAAACATGATATTGTGATCTTGAAACCTGTGTGTTTAACTACATTAAATTAAGATAAATGTACCTCAGACTTAGTACAATAATTTTTGCCTTTTCCCTATCATTTTAAATGTTTCTTAGTGTTTTATTAAAGACAAGAAAGCTATAGAGAACAATATGATTGGGGAACATATGAATTAGGTACAGTAATGACTGTGTACTGCTCAAATATATTTAACATTCTGAAGCCTGAGAGAGCCCTACCAACAAGGAAAGTATTTTATCATGCCAATGCTAATTGACTTCAAAATGAGGGTACATAGCTGTATTCTATGAATTGTTAATGAATCCAAAAGGCTATTCATGTAACATTTATTTTCACAAAGTTACAAGCCTTTGAACACCTTTGCACCTTTCGAAAATAAGAAGTATTATGTTTGAATATGAAGACTTCCACAATGGGACGTTACATAAAAATACATGAGCAAATGTAGGTTTTTGAGTTGTTTGCATGGAAATATTGTTAGTTTGGCTAAGCATAATAAAAATAATAACACTGTTCAAACAATATTGAACAATTTTATTCAATAAATATGAATATACCAAAACACTTTATTTTAAAATATTCAATGACATTGTATTAATTTTAAACTGAAGATATGTTCCTATCTGACATTGTAAATAAAAAAAAAAGGAGATTCCTGATTCCATCAGAAAATCTCTTCTGAGTTTTTAATCATCTTGTTCCTTGTGTTTACTACTCTACATTTATTTTTACCCTTCTGTATACAGTAGTAATATTCAAGTGTATTAAAAATTGGATTTGTGGTGCTGTTGAAATATATATTTCTCT
Source organism: Teleogryllus occipitalis (assembly GCA_011170035.1). NCBI lineage: Eukaryota > Metazoa > Arthropoda > Insecta > Orthoptera > Gryllidae > Teleogryllus > Teleogryllus occipitalis. The sequence continues at coordinate 289,057 of BLKR01001137.1, read as the reverse complement.
AGCTCAATTTAATTATCTCATATGCTTGTAAATTGAATGTCAATAAATCCTCTTTGAACTGGATTGTTCAAGATATTATATTGGTGCACGTCAAACTCTAAACTAACAATAAAATTTTATTAATTTTTTATTAGTTGATTCCTTCTTTTTAGTTGATTACTTCTTTTTTAAGATTCCTTTATTTATGTCTCCTTTACTAGCTTCCCAATGTTTGGAAGAAGTGAACGGTTTCCAATAAAAAGTCTATATTGTCAGTGTTCATGTAATATTGCTTATTTTCACATCTTTAAAGGCATGTAACTTTGTGAAAATAAAATTTGCATGAATGTCCTTTTGAGTTTATAAATAATCCATAAGGCCATGAACACTCATTTTAAGTCAATCAGCATTGTCATGATAAATATTTTCTTTGAAGATCGAGGTGGAAAAATAAGTCTTCAACCAAAAAGTATTCCAAGATAGATCCTGCAAAATGAGGCTTGAAACTTAACCTTACTGCCATCTAAATTGCCCCAATAGTTGCCAAAAGAGACAGCAGGGAGCATTGGAACACTGAATTGGCAAGATAGCATTCCTTAGGAGGTTTCATACTACAACCAAGTTTAAGACAATTCTCAAATTTTGGGACCAGGCCATTTCTTTAATTAAGTTCTATGTTCATGTAACAGTGTTCAGTCAACTCACAAGTTGATGCACTTTGCATCTTATTTCATGATTTCAGCAATTTCCACCAAAGTTATTCACTTTTTCTGTTAAAAAATAATAATTTGAAGATTTTTAATGAATTTTTTTAGGGAGGGAAGGTCAAATTTCTAATATGGGTTACATGCGTTATTTCACAGGGCCATGTTGCCTTTAGCTCCCAAGGAGACAGGATAGCTTTAACACAGATTGAACAGATGGTAGATGGAAAGTATGTGAAATTAGGGTACTATGATACTCAAGCTGACAATCTTACATGGCATAATTATGAGCGATGGATTGGTGAGTGCTACATATCTAATTTTATGAAATTTTTAGAAGTACTAATTGATTAATATTTACTTATTAATTGGCACCGTTTTTCTTTCTGAAGGTGGAAAAGTACCTCAGGATCGCACAATTGTTCGCCGAGAATTACGGAATGTATCTACTCCGCTTTTTATTTGTATGTGTGTTATATCCAGTTTAGGCATTATTGCAGCAATTGCTCTGATAATTTTTAATATTCTGTTTCGTCATAGAAGGTATGTTAATGTTATATGTGTTCTAAAGAGTAAACTTCCTGTAAGAAATGTTGACTGCTTACTGCTTCTTTATCTCTTCTTTGTTCTCTTTTCCACTTTATCACTATATTTCTGAGAGCTAAGTTTATCTGCACTAACATGGATTGTTTTGCAGGGTTATCCAGTCATCTCATCCTGTGTGTAACACAATCATGCTGGCTGGCTGTTGTGTATGTCTTTGTTCAGTGTTTCTCTTGGGATTGGATGGGCAGTATGTTCGACCCTCTATGTATCCCACTGTGTGTCAAGCAAGAGCCTGGATGCTATGCTTGGGCTTCACCTTGGCTTATGGAGCGATGTTCAGTAAGGTGTGGCGTGTTCACCGCCTCACAACAAAGGCCAAGACAGATATAAAGGTAAAACCAGTATCTACACATCTTCACATCCATTTTTCCAGTTGTGTGCCCTAGCACTGTATTGGCCAAAACTTGTAAGTATCTGCAAGCTGGAAGTCCTTTGAAAACAACTATAATTTTCATTTTGGTAATTCAGGTATTTTTTATCCAAAATACCTATGATGTCGGTTTTCTTCCTTTTTGCTTTTTGCAGCAACATAACTAATTAAGGCTTAATCTTTACACTTTTATTTTAGTCACTTCAATAATTTTGTCTATAAAACACTATCTTTATGCTATGGCTCAGCACTGGTCTCAGGCAAAACAACTGGCTAGATCTATTTTTTTACGCTAATGGAACCATTCAAACAAGATAAGAAAACTGTTGGTCCTTTCCAGGAACAAAGACTTTAGGGAGAGAGAAAAAAATTGTTCCTCAATAGGAACACTTTGCAAAAACTGGTCAATCACGAAAGAAGGAAATCTAAGATTCAAATTATAGTGTGTTTGTGTATTGATGTGACAATTTTTTGCAAATCTAAGAAGACGATTTTCCTGTGCTCTTTCCTAAACTGATATATTGGAATTACATAAATATTATACACTAGACTCTTGCTAATTTGGTCATTCCTTGTACATATTGGTGCTGGATTAGCAGAGGTGCCAAACTATTGAGAGGGTTTGGAATTGTATTATACACATAGGTACTATACAGTACTTTCGTAAATACAAAGATACTGTAGATACTGTACATTCAATTACATACATATATATACATATATTCCACATACATATATATATATATATATATATATATATATATATATATATATATATATATATATATATATATATATATATTATATAATATTTATTTTCTTGCATACTGGTGTTCCACAGGACTCTTAAATTGGGTCCACTTTTATTTACTATTATAATTAATGATTTTCATCATGACTTATCACAATTATTCCTCTTGTATGCTGATAATATGAAATTATTTTTGCCAATACAATTTGGAGATGACTGTTTGTTCAGAGCAATCTGAAATTATTCCACAAACATTATGAACTACATAAACGTGCTTTAAATCCTATAAAATGTGTGACATTCTACAGATGTAAAGATTTTCTTTTATTTGTGTTGTTAGCCCTTTAAAGCCTAGCAGTACATTTCTGAATCATCATATCATACTCACTAATTTTGCTTCATAGGTTTTTGGTGAATGTGATTGTTTTTCTTTTTGATGCGTTCCTGCAATATAGAAACATCAGTTTAGTTTGTTAATTTAGGTTTCAGACAGCTTCTTACTTGTTTTGGATGATATCAAAACGTTGCATATATAAAAATATGAGATCTTGATAGTGGTTATAAAAGAAATATACTTTTATTTTATCAATAACTACTATTAATAGTTAATATAGAGTACGATAACTTCCACATTATGTAAATAACCAAATAAGAACAAATTACTTGGGTTTTGAAAATGTTTGGTGAATTTATTATGTCGTCATATTGTCTGGTATATTCTTGTACCGCTAGGCATTCCTACTACCTTTTAACCTTTTCGATACATAAACTGTAAACCACTGAATTTGCATGAAGTAGGTGGTGACATATGCAGAAATGTCCACGGGATCGAAGCCGTGGCAAGGAAGGAGACGGGATGGAGATGGTGCGCGGCCAAGGTCGGGGGTGGGTCGAGGGAAGGAGAGGAGGCAGGTGCGGAATTGATGGCAGTTGGGGTGGGGACGGGAGCAAAGGCAAGGGCAGGGATGGAGAGGAGGTGCAGAGGTGAGGGCGTAAGCGGGAATGAAGGGGTGGCGAGGAAGAAGTTGTGCAATGATGGTGCGGAGACGAGAGAGGAGCGGATGGCGGTGAAAATGGGAGCAGTGACGGGGGCGGACGCGGGGTCCGAAGCAATGGCGTGGCAAGGGACACATTTAAGGTGCAGGAGGAACCGTGGGTGCAAGCACGGACGGCGGCAGGGATGACGGCGAATGCGCAGGAAGGGACGAAATCGAAGGCGGAGGCAAGAGTGGTGGCGAGAGCGGGGCGGAAGTGAGGTGGAAGGCGAAGGCATAGGCACAGGTGGTGACAGAGCATGAGATTAAACCAGGGCAAGGGTTATATCGCAGGTGGAGTCTTCAGGGACGAGGGAGGTGGACGTGCATGGATGCGAGAGTACAGATGAGAAGGGGTGGATGAGGTAGTTGGAGAAAATATTATACCAGATTTACTCCTCTGTGTTATATTGGAACATTATTTTTAATGTTTCTCAAAATGGCAGTGCTACCACTGCCATTTTAGCGGTACATTAATGTACCTGACCATAATCTGTGAATGAAGACTGAAGATTACAAATAAAAACACTTTCATCAACTAAGCTACTATATGAAATAATATAACAATTTTGCAATAATAATTAATTCTGGCTTGAAAGAGTTAATGGTGTTATCCTTGAATTTGAGTTTACAATTAAGGATCTTGGTGTAATTTTTGACTGTCAACTATCTTTTAAATACCACATTGAGGAGTTAATTATTAGTGTCAATAAATCTTACTGGTTTTCTTGTGAGACTATCCAGAAGGATCAGATGTATTGCGGTTCCATGAGTTTTAGTCTAGTCTTTGCTCTTGTCAGATCTAAATTAGAGTACACTGCTGTAATCTGGACCCTTGATGGCAAGGGTCTGCAGATGGTGCTTGAAATGTGTCAATGTAGATTCTTGAAATATCTAGAATTCAAAGAATCAGGATTGTACTCACCAAGAGGCATTGACAGTGAGTATCTGAGAATGGAGAATCAAAAGAAGTGTGAACTTCACTGGAATTTTAGTTAAACCCATGAAAAAGATTTTATTGATTTTTTTCTTACTTAACACAGTTTACGCAGTATTTTAAAAAACGTCAATTTATGATGCATCTCTTCATGAATTCAGTAATAAACTCTGTAGGCAATGTGTGCAGTACATAAACAAGAGGGGGGAGGAGGGGAACTTCATTTCTGAGTTTCTTTTTCCATTAAACTTTTTTATTTACATATGACATATTTAAAATAATTGGTATTATTTATTTAGTGAATAAATTATACTAAAAGGAGAATAAAATCACTTTAATGATACAATAATTAATCAATGCATTTGATTTAATGTTTGTCATATTTTTGCAGGGTTGCCAGATGTTTTGTAGAGTTTCTTCCTTAAATGTTGTATATCAATTCCCCAGTGTCAGCTTAAAAAAGGGAAAAATCAGGAATTGATCATTTTTATAAAAATAATATGTTTTATTATGTAGAGCTAAGGGGCTGTTTTCAAAACTTTCAGAGGGACCCCCTCCCCCCCTGCCCTGACCATCCTTGTGCACACATCTGTGACACTCATAAAAAATGTAGAAAATGTGGCCAACTGGTGATGCGGGAACTAGCTGTGATTAGAGCAGAATTAGGCTTTGTGCTTATTGCTCCCTTTCTTGTGAATATAGGCTAGCTAGATATGAAATGCAAGCTTACAGAAAAATCGTACATCTACCCACCAGTTTGGAAGCTTCTTCACAATATTCTTTTCCCGTTCATTTATCCCTTTTGATAAATGAAGATCAGCAAAAGATGATTTGAACACTGTATTATTGTTTCATATTTTAAGGATATTAAAAAAATTATCATCTTTATAATATGATATTCTGAGACTGTAAAAAAAATGAAATTAAGTTTTAGTAAAAGTAATTAAATTAGAAATAAATCGCTAGGTGTTCTGGAAAACATTGGAGGAGCATGGCCTCCTGCCCCGGGCAGTTGTGTCATGCATACCTCTGGCAGATTAGAAGTTTTAGAACAGAAACTTGGGAAACATGACAGGAGAAGCTATGCTGTTCTGGGGGTCATAAAGGAATTTTATCTTCTATGATTGCCTTTGTTTTCTTATGTGTTCAGAGTAGATAAAATGGCTCATTTCTATATTCAATGTAGAAAAGGTTGCCTAGCAGCAATTTGATAAAAAAATATGGTGGATAAACAAAGACACAAATACTATCAATATTCAGTTACTTTCTTGTTCTTTTTTTCTTCTTCATTTTCTGTTTCTTCTTCGTTTTCATTGCCTGTTTCTTCTTTGTTTTCATTTTCTGTTTCTTCTTTGTTTTCATTTTCTGTTTCTTCTTCTTTTTCATTCTATGTTTCTTCTTTTTTTTCATTCTGTGTTTTTTCTTCTTTTTCATTCTCTGTTTTTTCTTCATTCTCTGTTTTTCCTTCTTTCTCTGTTTTTCCTTCCTACTTTGAATGATCACTCAACAGAATTCTACATACCTTACGATTGTTATTCCCAGAGTCAATTTTCATATTGTATACCACCATAAGTCAATGCTAATCATATAGATTCAATGGTAATCGTGTAGATTTACTGTTAAAAAATGTACTTGTGCTAGAGCACATGTGAATAAACAATTAACTCTCACATAAGCCTTATTTTACCCACTTGTAAAGTAAATAACTATACATTTTGCGGAGTACAAAGTGGGCACTTTTTGCCTATTTTGCATTAATTCCAATTTAAAAAAATAAATGTCTATTTTTACCTAAATTCATGTTTTTGGCAATTTTTTTGTGTGTGTTGTGTTTGGAAATTTTAAAAAATTAATTAGATTATTTTAAAAGTTAGCAGTCTCAAATGGTGGAGAGTGAAATATTTTCTGACACTTAAAGTCAGAAAGAATGAATTCCATTCATTTCTTCATGTTAAAATGCTCCTAACATCTTATTAACGGCATTGAGAATAAAGTGAGAAGAAAATTCTAGAAAAATCTCTAGTCTTATCTATTTAGAAACTAACATTGATTAAAAATTATTTTATTAATGCAAACATTTTATTTTTTATGAAGTGCAGAGCTCCCAGGCTGGAGTCCCTTAAGCAGATGTTTGTTTTGCTTGTAGGTCAATTAGCCCTGGTGTTAATATTTTATAATTTATGATGGAAATCTGTTGTATTATTTTCAAGAGTGAATTTTCATTGAATTTTCTCTTACTTCTTTCCCATCAGTTTGTGTGACCACCTGTTATCTCTTATCAAATATCTGCACTTTCACTTCTAATTGTGCTTTAGGTATCAGATGATATTCAACATTTGGTTCATGTATAGAAATTCAGTTACTGTCGCATGAAGATGCTGCTAATTAATAGACCTCATTATTTTGTTGTTTGTAAATCTTTCTTCTCAAATGTAAAATAATTTTCTCATAAGAATACTAGTTTATATTGTAAATTAAATTTTAAAATCCTAAGATATATTAAAAATCCTGAACAATTAAACGTTCATTCTAAACCAAGAAACATCAACAGTTCAATTATTTGTGGTAGACGTCTGTCAGTAACTGAATTTCTTATTGAGAATGAGTTCTTATCGTACACTTATTTATTGTGATTGTTCACTTGATGTTTTCTTATTATACACTTATTAATCATGTATTTTGCATATACAATACAGTTTCTGTGTGTGCACAAATTTCTTATTGCTTTAAGTGGTTAGCACTTGCTACTACTTTCTTTCAATTAAAATCTTTCAGATAGTATAAACAGATTTTGTGAATACTTCAACTGTTTCTGTTTTAACTTGTTTGAGAAATAAAGATTGAATTATTGACACTCCCTTATTTATTGACAGAGAAACAGTTACTGAAGTATTTTGAACATAATTTTTATCTTTATTGTATCTTTTCATCTTCAGTTCTTAGAAAATTGAAAAACAAAAAATTAAAAATCGCTTATAAAGTATATGTTTTCTTTCAAAAAATTAACATTTTTGTCAATTTTTAATTCAAATCTGTATGAAAAAGAGCACCAAGAACTTCTTTATTATGTTTTATTGTTTTACATTTTATACATGATAAATTGTTAATATCATTGCTTTGAAATTTATAAACATAGTTTAACTGTAAACATAAAAAAATTGTGACTAGGTCTCTGTTGCTTGCTGATTGTGTCACTTCAATAAGTTTTGAAGGAGAGTTTGTAAACTTTTCTGGTTAATTCATTTTTTATTATTATTATTATTATTATTATTATTATTATTATTATTATTATTATTATTATTTATTTGTAAGAGATTTGTTTCTTCTCTCACATTTTCAGAATTTTGTGGCTTTTGTTGCTTAAAAGAGAACATTTTATTCATGGTCTTTATTGATAGTGTATTGCTTGAAGAAAATGTTTGATTTGCTAATGCACAAGTTCTGCTTTTTTGCTTATAATGGGTTTAATGTACATGGCTGATGACTCTCTTTATTATTATTATTCACATTTTCACTCTATTTACAGTTTGTGTTACTAAATATTCTTTAACAATTAAAAACAGCATGTTTCATGGTTGAATCATTAATTTGCACAGCTTAAACATAAATATATTATCTTTAAATGTTCAACTCTGTATACTTTAACAGTAATAACTGATAACAGAATATATTAATTTACTTGTAGATGAACAGTAGACTTCATATATTCATTTACAATATGCAGAGAAGGTGGTGTTTTTCTAGCTCTCACCTTATATTATATTCACGGATCCCACCTGTGTCTCTCTTCTTCAATTAACCAAACTTTCAAATTACTTTGTCCAAACAGGCCATCAAAAAAAGGCGTATATCTTCACAATCACCTTCAGCTTATAAACCTCACACGCCAAGTGTAAGTATTGATGTGCTCAGGATATCTGATCTCGATTTGTGATGGACAAAAGAGGAAAGGAATTCTATATTTTGGATATATTTTAACTTGTATACTATATATATTTTATTTTTTTGATTGTTGTTTCTAAAACACAGGTATTGATTTAATTATTATTTATATTGCGTGGTTACAATGTCAATCCTAAAATTTAGTATAATATTCATCTCTGTCAGTGAAAGTGTCACATAGCAAGCAGCAGATTGCCTAATCCGTATGTAGAAATATAAATATTTCATGGTTTCAAACAATATAATTAAGATGTTGGCAATAACACTGAATGTTGGTTCAAAAGTGCAGTAATGGTTGCAAAACTTTTGAATAAAGATTTATGCCTAAATTTACCCAATTTGTTTCCAAGATTTGAGTTGAAAAATATCTCTTGATTGTGAATCTTTTTCCTGCAGAAGGTGGAGCCATGGAAATTATATCTCATGGTGACAGGATTCCTTTTAGTGGATCTGGTTCTTCTTTTGACTTGGCAGTTCACTGATCCTTTAGAACGACATATAGAAGTTTTTCCTTTAGAGGATCCTCTTTCTTCAGAAGACGACATCAAGATCAGACCTGAATTGGAACATTGTGAGAGTGAGAACAATAATGTTTGGCTGGGTAAGTTAAAAAAGCTCTTTCATGTATTGTTAACATTCCAGAAAAAGGATCTTGGAAAAAAATTGTTTTTGGTTAAAAGAAATATCTCAATAAACTTAAGAGATAAAATACCATTTTTATTTTTTTCTCGGAACTTGTACAGTGTTAAATTATTCATGGGTTGTAAAACTGGCACTATTCGAAAAATACTAACTTGCAAAATACTTTGTAGAACTCCTGTAAAGTAATTACATATAATAAAACTATTTAGTAATGTGGGTAGGTTTTAAACTATCAATTATTAAGCATTAGCTACTCAATTGTCAGTTAATACTTTTAACATATTTATCTGTAACTTCATTTTTCAAGTTGTCCTAGTACTGCAGCCCATGAACGAAGTGTTGTGCATACTCGTGCTTTTATTATTGCACTCATTTTATTTTCTCTTTCTTTTTTATATTTTTGAAACTGAAAATGAATTATTTTTATTATTAGTGCATTTTAATGAAATATTTGTATTCCAGTTCCTTAAGCCGAGGTATCTGGAAAACAAATAGTTATGATAATGCAAAGGGAGAATTGTGTGGTCAGAACTGCTATGTAACTAAAAGTTTCATTTCTAACAACTTTTAATATAATGCTCTTTTTATAAGATTTTTTTTTTTTTTTTTTTTTTTTTTTTTTAAATACACTTTAAATTGATTTATTAACCTTCATTTGCAGTTTTACTTTCACTTATCCCACTGAGCTCTTGGATGTAGTTCTGTAGCTGCCAACCACTGGTGTCCACTATGGAATGTCCCCTGCATCAGAATGCTCAATAAGATTATGAAAAAATGTGACCGAGTATGAAATTTATATTACTTTAAATCTTGCATGCTGCTTCTGCTATTTCTTTCCGCTTTATTGTTATCTGCTTTTTTATATATAGCTTCTTATGTTCATTTGTATAAATTGTATGTTTTTTATTGAAGGTCACAAGTTGAAATATCTTACCAATTCCTCTTTCTTCTAGTTAATAGCTGTTTGAAAATAATTTATTTAAAGGGAATATTTCTTTTGCTTTTCTGAATTAAATAGATCATTATTCCTTCGATACTTTCTTATGATTGTTTCTTCTTATTTTTGATATGTATATATTTATATTTTTTTCTGCTTGTTATTGTCTGTATTGTTGTACCTTCAAGTTGTGAGTGTAATTTGAACCCTATAATACAAAAAAGTTAAATTTATCAAAAAAATTTGGTTCAGGAAAGTGTGGATTGTTAAATAGTGTATTTCCAAACAATAATGTAGTGATAGGTATGAACGATTACGAATATGAAGTGATGTTATGATATGAGTAAAGGACAAGCGAGTATTGTAAATTTCAGACAAGTGGGAAAATACCCTATTTCCTGGAGTTTCGGGAAGTAATTTTTATATACTAGCACTATAAATGATTTTTCTGTGGCAATAAATCATTCATAAATAGGCCTTTTATGGCAAAAATTATCCTCCCCACCCATCCTTACTGCTTGGCCTTCTCACTTGGCCTCCCTGCTCGATCTCTCCACTCAGTCTCCCCATTGGTCCTCATCGTCTGCCCTCAACCCCAGTTTTTTCTGCCCATCCTTTCTATTTGTCCTCACTGTATGACTTTATAATACTATGTTGCCAACTACAAAACTGCTGTTCGAATTTGTTTCCAAAATTAATTATGGTGTATGGTTACATTTATAATGCTGTTTTACAAAATAGTATCATATGCAATTTGTTTATATTGTTGAGTTATTGCATCTGTAGAAATTTGAAAACATGTATTATGCAGTAAAACAAAACAACATAAACTAGTTGCATTCTATTTCTTACGATTAATGACATTTATTGCTAGTTAAACTTTAACATTTAAAGGTTAGTGGCAGCTGGTGTACAGTATTCTGTATTCAGTCACTTGCCAGTTAACAGGCTTTCTCCTAGGTGTCCCAAGTGGTATGGGTTAAAATTAAACACAATCCATCTTCAAAGGATCAGTACACAGGTTAAGTTAGTATTCAGTATATTTAAGAAAAGTAATCGAATTTCTGAGACTACTCACAGGGAGCTTCAGTATTCTGATTTTCTTCTGAGTTTTGGAAACGAGAGGACATGTGTGGTTTATCGTTACCTCCTCACAGGTTGTCTTGGCACAGTAACATACAGAATCCAACCAAACATGTATTAGAATGATGACTAGTCATTGATTATTTCTCAACTGTAAACTTCTCTGTTAAAACACCTTTATTTTAAGGATGCTGAACACAATAAGTGTCAGCCATCTAATAAGAAAATGAAATGGGATAGTAGAAAAATATTTTTTTTTAACAGTTACTTAAGTACTAAAATAATCAACATGTATTGGAACTTAAATGAAACACCATAAAATGTTTCAAAAAATTATCTTTCTTTAAACAAATGGAATATACATCAGAGACTTCTATGAAGTCTTTATTTCTGCACAATATTAGTCACTCAGGCTACAACATTTGCTGTCAGTTATTTAATGAAGTCATTCATGACTTTTGTTTGAATCTGTTTATTTATTTTTTTTATTTCATTAAATCTTCAATTTCATTAATTGTGTGAATTGTGGCATCATCAGTCCTACACACTCATAAGTCTCAGAGCCCTGGTTACCAATCAGTTTTTTATTTAAATATTGCTAGCACACCATCATTGTGCCCTCACAACACAGGGATGGTGTTGGGGTACAAAAAACGAAGCGATTAGCTGAAATAATAATGAAAATATGTTAGATTCATAACACTACAGTTCCTTTTTTTAAACTTATTTATTTTTAAATACTTATTCTTGGTGTTCACCAGAAATGTTTCACAAGGGTTTTCTAGTACAGGTTTCGTAACAACAATTTGGGGTGATTTGTGTAGTCTTAGGCTAATCACCTTCATCCATGTGATTTTAATAATGAAATAAAATTATGTAATATTCATTTTTCCCCCTCAGTTCTAACTTCAATAATATTCATAATTTTTGGTTTTGAATTTACTGAATGTTCATGGTGGGCGGAGCATATCCTTTGACTATCTTGAATGTCCACCGCAATTTTGTTTTGATTTACCTAGGTTAAATGTTTTACTCCAAAGTGAAGATTAGTGATTGGAGAAGAAGTTAATGGTTAGGTTGGTGATATATTGTCAAGAAATTCAATTTGTAAATCTCTATGAATCTGTGTTTGGAATAAATCAATGAACTTCAATAATTTGCCCTACAAATTTATTTTCTATCACTTGTAATTTTTTCAAACGAGTAGAATGCAGAATTGCACTAGATAGGGCAGGCAGAAGTCAGAGAAGGTTGAATTATTGATTTGTTTATTAGTGAACCACGTTTTATTTTAAAGGGAGATTTGAAATTTATAATAATATAATTTTGAGGTTTAATATAATTGAGGCGAATATAATTTTGAGGTTTTTATTCAAGTGTAATTAGCTATTGCCTGAAAATTAGATGACTACATTAGTTTTTGATACAACTGAACACAAAGATATTTTCCTGGCATATTACTGAATTCTATATCTGTTTGGTATGTTATGCCAACCATTATTGATACCAAAACAGCCACTCTATCCTTATGACACAGCTCCATTTACTTCCTACATATCTATATCTGTTCAAGAGAGAGAGATACATACTACATACATATTAAATAATATAAGGGAAAGTACTGTGGTACTCCATTAGTTATTGTACCTAAGTTATTGAGTTACACCTAATTTATACTTGTCTGCATCTGATGAGACAGGCTCTTATCAAATGCTTGTACATTTCTAATTAGTTAAGTCTAATAAACTGTCTAACAACCTAAAATAACACTATGATAAATCAGCTTGACCTTTGCTTTGTTTGCACTCAATGTTCTTTGTTGGGTGGTGCCTTTTGCACTTGCTAAATATTTTGGAAGAGCGTGAAATTAAAATCAGGTTTCCTGCATGCTTCATGTAGCCACTATGCTATTCTAAAATAGGCAGGAAGGTATTGATTTAGTTTATTTCAATATAACTTTAACCAGTTTATAACTTAACAAACTTTATAACAACCTGAAGCTTCACAACAGTGAAAATTATAGACATAATCTAGTTATCCCACTGTTGTATATATCCTGTCAATCAATGCACGACTTTGGCATTCAAAGAACAAAAAATGTATGTGGAGTGCGACATGACATCAGAGTGGAAGACCAATCTTTTGTTAATGAGCCTGACCCAGCCTAGGACACGAAAGGTCAAAGCTTGAGTGTAATTTGATAAATCTTCAAATTAAACAAATTCTGACATTGAATTATGTGGTAAGAGGTTCAAAATTTCAAATTAAGTTGGAAATGTTCTCATTGTTTGAATATAGCTTCCAAGGGGAATAAGATTATGTTCAAATTATCCAATAATTTGAATTATCTGGGTTCAAATTACAAAGAATCTAGTGTATGTGTACATGTATAAAATTATTATATTAATTCTATTTACAATAAGGTATTTATTTGTGTCAATTAAGTAGATAAATTCAGTTACTTCACACTGAAACATGATGTTTTCTTAATAAATGTTTTACAAAGTTTTTCTTCAATAGTGATATTCTGTTGTAACATGTGCTCATGATAAATGAATATTCTTGAATTATTCCAATTAGGAAAAGGGGGTGTACGTAGATGTTGTCACATAATGATCTAAGACTAATTTTTTTTTAAATTATTGGTAGTTTTCTTTCTCATTTCAATATTATTTCGAGAAACAGAAGAAGAATGATTGAGGAAGCATGATTTATTTATTTGCAGGTGTTATGTATGGGTACAAGGGCCTAGTATTGCTATTTGGACTATTTCTGGCCTATGAAACTCGCAGTATAAAAGTGAAGCAGATTAATGATTCTCGTTATGTTGGAATGTCTATTTACAATGTGGTGGTTTTATGCGTTATTACTGCCCCTGTCACTATGGTCATAGCATCTCAACAAGATGCTAGCTTTGCTTTTGTGGCCTTGGCCATCATTTTTTGTTGCTTTCTCAGCATGGCTCTCATCTTTGTACCAAAGGTAAGCAGCATTTCATTTCGTTTTGAAGGATAATATAATTCTGTTCTATTCATATTCCTGATTTGAGACACTATTTTTAAATCGTGTGCTTGTACATGCTGTCTATGGTGCTTTGTTTGGTGCTGTATCTTTTCTCTTTGTGTGATCTCATATTGATGTGTTTGTAAATTAATAAGATGGAGAATATTATTTTTGAATTATTTAAATTGTTGAATGGTTCTACGCACAGGCACCTCTGATTGGGAACCCCCCCAACACACACATTATTTCTAAGTACATCTAGTTGTTATAACAATGTAGATGGTGTGATGTACTCGAAAGTGTTTTCCCAGTCTTCATGGCACAAAAAGTGAAAAGTGCACAGGAAAGGAATATTGTGCTCTTGAACTGGTGGATAGATACAGGGCTACCCTCTTGAGTCTGAACTTTCATAGTATCTAATGAAGAGGACCAGTAAACACATGCACACTTCCCACTACTACTATAACTGCTGCTGTCTCAATGGTTGCCATGGTTTTCTAAGTTTTTCAGAGTACTGATAGGTCCCTAGCCAGGTTTTTCATTCAGAAGGGACTCAAGATTTTCCAGGTCAGAGGAGGGCGGATTCGTAGTGACATTTATTTTCCATATTTGTGTAGACAGCATAACTTTGTATTTGGCTAACTTGTGTATTAGCCAGTTAATTTGGATATAACTGAAATGTGTGGGTACAGTCCAAAGTAGAAACAGCTTTGAAACATATTTAAGACTTTAAAAATATCATCTGCATATTAGTGAACACAAGTTGATAATGTTATTACAGCGATGAGGATTGGCAGAAATATGATAAATAGGGATCAGAGGACAAGGTGGTTAGGAAAGTTGGAATAGATTACAGTAATGTTTCTATTGTCCCCAGCTCTAAATTTCTGTTGACACAATTCCACCTCAGTATTATAAACGTGTAGGTAGGATAACTTGTAATACTTATATTCCCAGGTTCAAAGTAAGGTTTTTTGAGGAAAATGCTGACTTTCTATAATGAAAAAAAAAAGGGTGAATGTGTGACGTGTAAAAAATGTAATAATAATAATAATAATAATAATAATAATAATAATAATAATAATAATAATAATAATAATAATAATAATAATAATAAATAAATATGTAGATAAAAATATAAATTTTGATGTAGTGCATACCCAATTTATTGTAATATAAACAGCTAAGTCCTGTAAGTATTGAATCAATTTATGTTCTTTGCATTCTTATCTTTATATGATGTTCAAGCAATTCTACATATCCATTTACTTTTTTCACATTTCATCACATTTTCTAATATTATATCTACTTCTTCCCTTCTATCGGCTCATCCAATATTTGAATTATCTTTATTTCTCTCCTTTTATTTTCTCCAGAGTACTTCATACACTTTTCAGATTTCTTATGGAACAGTATTTTCTTCCAAAAATATACCCTATCCAAGTTCTTTACCTGTTTTCTATTGCTTTCAAAGACGATCTTTCTCCTTTTTTCTTTTTAATGCCTTATTGTTCTGGACCATGTCTTTCCATCAAATTCTCTCTGTGAACAAACATGAATTCTAAAACAAATCTGATCCCTAAAGAATTTTATGAATAATAGATAACAATATTATTCTTAATCCGGGAGTGCTTGCAATAGATTTGGGAGATCCAAGCCACAGCGATTTTATGCTCCTGAATTATTGTGCTGCAGTAGTCATCTGATATTTCATGTATTCCTTCAGTGTACTTTTCTGAAATCGCCTGGTCTTTTATTTTTATCCTTTTGCTGAATCATTTCCCGTGAGCATGTTCAAACTTCATCGCTGCGCTGCGCGATATCTGTCATATACATTGGTTGCAATAGCACCAGTGCATTGTGAGCTCCTGGCCTAAGCGGTACATATCATGGCCTTTTTTTCAGCCGTGACTATGTCAAGTGCCTATTCAGAAAATGGAATAATTTGCCTTATCTAGAATTGATTGTCATAATTTCTTATCAAAAAGAAAGTAGTATCAAAAAGATGTGTAGGAGACGTCTGTAGTGAAATGAAAAAAATGTGAACCTTGCAAAATGGGAAAAATACAAAGACTTTCTAAATATTTTTGTGAAAAATTAAAATATATATTTATTTAGAACATTCCAAAATAATTTTTGGAAATTGTATTTAATAATATTTGAGAGGATAATAAGATGTTTAATGATTTTTGCATGTACTTTGTCAATTTTTATTTTTCTCCCCATAAGTATACAGACAAGAATTCTGCAGTGTAATTAACAATTGCATTGGGGGACATACACAAACAGAATAAAATATGTATTTCAGTAAATGGATCTGCAGATCATTTGCATTCACAAAAAGTTACAGCTATATCTGAGAGATATATTGTGAGCACTGGCTTGAGTCTACCAATTGCGGGCACTCCTGGGTTAACAGCAGTAAATACTAATGAAACATATTGATTGCGATATATCTAGTTTGGATGAAGTAGGCAAAAACATTTCTCTTAAAAAATCATAAAACATGTGAGGCACTTTATTGATTATGTTTATGTGAGAAAGCATTCAACATCATTCTAACCAACTACATTGCAATTGACACACTTCATTAGAATGAATTAATAATGATCACCAGAGAAAGGAAATTATTATATTAAAGTGTATTTATTATTTAATAAATGTTAATTCCTTACGCAAATCTTTTGTTTTAGTAGCTTTTTTATTGGTAGAACGTGCCATGATTTTAATTTCATTTCATAATACAAATTACAAATGCATAATCATTTATTTAATGCAGTTTCAGAACTCGGTTAAAAAAAATTTAAAATGCACTTTGAAGAACATCTTTCATCCAGCGATTTCATGCAGCTTCAAGAATTAATTCATAAATTAGTCATATTTTGGCCATTAAACTGTAAAGTTTACAGCGTTCAATTGATCAAATATCCCAATATTTAGTGTTGAATGAAAAACGTAATCTAAGCCCGGTGATTGCATTTATGTAAAAGAAAACAACCATTACGTATTCTATAACGTACTAAACAAGCCATTCTATTTCCCTTTGTTTCTTTGTCAGAGTTTCTGTGGAAATTGAAAATTAATAATTTCAATGAATTTGATAAAACTGAATGAAAAAAACATTAAAGATTCCTCTTCTTCTCTGCTTCATATCAAAGAAATCTATAAAAAGGATGAAAGTTGGTCAGGAATAAAATGAATGATACACACATTGGTAAATTAGGAGCACAAAGAAATTCATCCATACTTATCTCAGTGTTCTGTGTCGACTTAAGTCAACATTGTTATGTGGCAAATATAGATAACTTTTACTAAAAAATGTGAATTTTAATTTTATTCTAGTCATTTTAACATACCTAAATTTACTTTAAAGAGTTATTTTCACATTCCTTTTATCTGCTTGAGACAAATAATCTCTAATTGTGAAAACTAAATGCGATTAGAAAATGCTCTATCTCTCAGATCTGTTCTTTCTTGGAAGTTCCTGTACTGCAGATTTTTAGAACATCCCAAAAATGGACAACTGCCGAAATAGAAAAAAATATTTAAACACCAACATTTAGAGTTTTTTCTCAGTATTTAAAATTTTGTTAAAATATTTTGTGATATAAAAAAAGTTGTGAAAGTATAGAGTAACGAGAAAGGTAAGTCATAATTAAGGGGAATGAAAAACCCAGTGCTGTACTTGGGTTTTCGTAACATGGCGGTTGACATTAAGTCATTTTTACACCTGCCTTATAAAATGAATCTATATAACAGTGATAAGCATATGTTTGAGGCCATGAGCACCATTGAGAAGGACATTTGTGAATTAATTAAAAAGATTCATTTTATAAGGCGGGAGGTGTTAAAATTACCTAATGTCATCTGCCATGTTACGAAAACCCAAGTATAATTAATTATTTTGATTAATTTATATAATAATTATGAATTGGAATAATAATTTTGAATTAAATTATACATATTTCAACATAGTACATTTCATGCAAATATTTAATTTTAAGTTATTATCTCTAATGGACCATTCAAACTCCCAATGTTTTTTTAACATGTTAACAAGCATTGGCTCCTAAACACCACACAAAATATTACTGGAGAATACTGTTTGTCTTTAAACTTTGGAAACAGGATTGTGTGAGAAGTTTCGTTTACTGTTGTGTGCTTTCTGGAATAAGACTTGTTTATCAATTCAGTATACAGTGGAATCTCCTTATCACGTTTTCCCGCTTCGTGTGTTCACATTTTCAAGTCCCGGTCCCATTATTCGTTTATAGGTTTGACAGTCCCGCTTAGCGCGTTCAAAGTTTGTGCAACTTGCTTCACGAGAGAGACACGTTTTCCAGTACACAAACGCCATCGTATGCTATTTCGTAATACTTTTGGGTACTTCTTTCACATTGATTGCAGAGCCAGAGAAACGCGTTTCACGGTACCTTCCGCGCCAGTTTTTTTGTTGGGCCTGTGTCACACGAGCGTTGTATTGACGCGCGTTACCTGATGCTGATGACGTCAGCTGCGTCGTCGCGCATCGATTCCTGCACCTATTGCTCGCTTAACGCACTTCGTAGATTAACACTGTTTCTTATGCGAAACTGCATACGAGCGCTCTTGGTGACGTGCGCTGTACCCACAACCTCAAGCAAGGCTCTCAATCTACAATGTAAGTCAAGATATGGCGCATTTTTTAGCTTTCAACGCGCGACGCGCGTTGGCAACAACGCACGTCGCCAAGAGCGCTCATGTGACATTTCATGTAAGATACAGTGTTCATTCTACGACGCGCGTTAAGTGACTCCTGTGTGCAAGCATCGACGCAGCTGACATCATTAGCTTTAGATGACGCGCGTCAACGCAACGCTCGTGTGCACCAGGTCTTAATGTGAACTACTTTGTGTGCTTTTTGTGTAATTCATTTTTATTCAATGTCATTTATGAATGGATTAGTTCATCCTGTTTATATTTGTGTGTTATGTACATATCCATTAGTTTTCCTTATTGTAGTGGTTTGCAGATGGAAATGTGAAGAGTAAGTATAAGTTCAGCACTTTGTTAGCACAATTTCCCACTTACCCTGTTCAAAATTGTTGGAACCTTGAAAATGTGTTAATGAGATTCCACCATATTTTATTACATATTATATTAATGAATTTAATGCACATTCTTTATTCTACTTTTTTGTACACTATTTACATAGTGTAGAGAAAATATTGTAATGGCTTTCTTTCTCTTTTTCTTTCTTTTCAGGTGATAGAAGTAATTCAACATCCTCGGGACAAAGCAGAATCAAAGTATAACCCTGATGTGGGAATGAGCAAAGAAGATGAAGAAAAATATCAAAAATTAGTGGCAGAAAATGAAGAGTTACAAAAATTAATAACTGCAGTAAGTTATATTTAATTGTATTACCGTTGGAGTTCTGCACTCATTCATCTACTGACACACGTGCTGTAAGGAAAGAATGTTTAGAGAATTTAGTTGTTTCCAAGTTGAAACTAATATAATTTACATTTAATTACAAAGGAGAACAGTAATGTTTTTTCTTTTGTCAGTGATATTGAGAAGATAATGGTTAATACATTTCATTGTATTAGGAAAGCCATTTTGTTATTAATAATGATCTCCTTGTTGTGCAGAAAGAAGAAAAAATTCGGATTCTGAAATTGCGCTTGCAGGAAAAAGAAGCCATTAAAGGTGCACTGACTGGTGCAGATGCAGTGAAGGATGCTCCAAACACAGGTTTGCTAGCTCACAAAGATTCTTTGATTGTAGCAGATTTTGTGACTGGTGAAGGGACTTCAGATTCTGCCTTTGGGGCAGGAGTGTCAATATACACTCATAGTTCTCGAGCCAGTCAATCTGACATAGAATATTCTGAATCATACCTATAACTGTGTTAATAAAAGCCAAAAAAAATAAAAGATTCTTGTGAGAAGTTTTCTGTACAATTGTATGAAGTACATTTCAATACTATACATTTCTATACATTTACATAGTGTATCTTTATTTAAGAAAATGGTAATATATGAAAACTTCACTCATTAGTTCCAGAATTTGCGAATTGAAATTGTTTATAAATCACATTTCATGACCCAACAGTCGAGTTCCGTTTAGAAATTTAAGCAAATTAGTTTTAAAAGCTAAAGGAATTTAAAAGATGCCTGATGAATGATGGCTTAAAAATATGGTATTTCTTTGTAAATATTTTATTTTATCTGTTTCACAGTAATCACTTCAGGTCACTATTGATGAAATCATATAACCAAAGATGCAGCTTCCTAAAAACAACTTTTGAAATAAATTTTCATTTTATTTTAATTTGGATAATTTCAATTGAACGTGACCTTTAATTGTTGAATCATTGCTGAAAAATGATAAAACTAACTCACTCACTATTTAATATTTCTTGAATTTGTATTGTCATATAAGGAGTCAAACGTATTTTATATTTAACTATTTTTCTTGAAAGTTTTTCATCAATGGAGTACTTATATATTTTCAGTAAACTAAAAGTGTGCTATTACTAAACTTTCTGTACCTGATATGTAAAACACTTCAAAAAAATCATTCATTACCAGGATTTTTTACAAAAATTCATGCATGGATCTCCAATTACTCTGCAACTTTGAAGTTGCACCCATTTGTAAAGTAGATTGAAATTACTCTAGTCAAGTTTCTTGTACATCATTATTCAATCAGAAGTCAAAATAAATTCTTTTAGATTTATGAATTTCAAAAACTAGACAAATTTTTGAACTGAACATATTATTTATTTTTATATTATTACTAAGAAAAATACCTATTTTTTCTGATGGACACTATTTCACAGCTTTTTATCTAATTGTATTTTCTGAATATATAGCACATGAAATTGAATGATGGTATATTTGATTGTGTTTAGCTTTTACATTTGTGGCTTAAAGAAGCCTTCTAAATCCCACCAGGCAAATCTAATCAAGATAAGCCTCTTGCTCTACTTTCGTCACATAAGGCACTCATGTGGACCCTTAATTGTCTGGCTCAGCTTATAAATTGTAAAGATGGCCTAGAAACTTTGTATCTGGGTGTGTTGAAAGCTCAAAACTAAGGAGTATATCATTCATTCTTACATTTTTACATTTCATTAATCTTAAAAATACTCCCAAAATAGAGTTAAGCCATGTTTCCACCAATAACAATTCTGTGATAATTTACTCTGATGCAATAATTTATTTGTTTATGCAAAAGAATTTATTCTAATATAATACATGTGTATTCAGTTAAATATGAAAACAATTATGTGTTACAAATATTTCTAAAATTCATTTAATATTGGATACTCAGACTTTTTCAATTTTCATTGAGTCTATGAAGTTCAGAATAGTGGATTTCTCCATGAATAAACACCTGCAAAGACGATTTATAGTAATCAAAATACAATTATCTCCTTTTTTTGCTCAACCCATGGTAATTGGTTGTATAACTGCTTGTATATTTTGAAAATGTTATTCATTATATTTGCCAGTGTTATTTTTTATTAATTATTTATTTATTCCTTTTTTCAATTATTGAAAATGTAAAGGTATGAGAACAGTTCAAACCATTGCCGGTTTTATCCAGTCAACAATGTGGTGAGTCATGATTTTAGGAGTATGCTTGATTGAAAGTTACAGATAAACTATCTTACAGAACAAAAAAATTAACTGAGTGAAGGAGATGCTGAATTAGAAAGAAATGGTAAGAAGCATGAGATAATTTAGTAATTGTGTTATTAATACTTCCATTATCTAAAATAAGGGCCTACATATGAATTTAATTAGAAATCATTTATTGTAATGCTGCATCATAGCCCTTTAAATTAATTAAATTGCCCATCATTGATTCAATTTCATTTTATCGTTACTGCTCAATTCAACCTTGTTCAACCTATTTTCTACAGGCATAATTATCCCGAATGTGAAATTCTCGTCTCATATGCAATACAATTCTTTCTCGTCAACTCGTAAATTATAAAAATATTCGTTCAATAAATAAGACGTAGGAGCAAAAATTGTCTTCTCTTGAGTGTGTGCGAATTATAAATAAATTTGGTAAAGGTTTAGTATTAATATATATTATAAATAAACTTTATTAATAGTTATGCAATATTGCGCAGCGTGAGCGCAGTTCCAAAGTGCGCTTAGGGCATGAGGGTAGCGTGGCAAGTTATGAAGATTGCTCGAGTAGTTGCATGGTTGGTTGAGATCGGACTACTGTCATTCCATGGAAGAATCGTGTCCCATGCTCGTTCTTTCTAGCAAGGAGTAGGGGAAAGAGGGGAAGACGCGCGAAGAGATCAATACTCATGATGTAGTTTTGGATTTAAGTACGTTGACTACAGCAGTGTCGAAGTTTTAAAAAAAATAGTATTTTATTTAATTAGTTTTGTAAGCTAATGTATTAATTCAAGCTTTAGATCACTGACGCTGAAATTTGAGCGAGAAACATTTAGAAGGCGGAGTGTGCTTGCCCTCAACGCGAAAACCTGTTGGTTATGTCACCACGGGTATAAATACACTGTGCGTTCTTCGCCGCTGCCTCTCCGGCCTGTCGTTTGCTGGAGGGAGGTGAGAAGCCGGACGTTCGATTTCTGTATGTGTAGGCCAACACGTGGCGGTTAAGTTTTTGACAGTAAATTGAAAGAATTTCAGCATTAGTGGTGAATAATGGCCGATTATTTAATTTGTGGAGGTACAGGATACGTACCTGAGGATGGATTGACCGGCGCCCAGTTGTTTTCAAATGGTGATGGCTTAACTTACAATGATTTTATTATATTGCCGGGCTTCATTGATTTTACTGCTGATGAAGTTGATCTCACTTCTGCACTAACTAAGAAGATATCATTGAAAGCACCGCTAGTTTCCTCTCCAATGGACACTGTGACTGAATCTGACATGGCAATTGCAATGGCTCTGTGTGGTGGTATTGGTATAATTCACCATAATTGTACACCAGAATACCAGGCAAATGAGGTTCATAAAGTTAAGAAGTACAAACAAGGATTTATTCGAGATCCTGTGGTTCTGAGTCCCAACCACAGCATTGGAGATGTCCTTAGGGTGAAGAAAGAAAAGGGTTTCTGTGGCATTCCTGTCACTGAAAATGGTAAGCTTGGAGGAAAACTATTAGGTATGGTTACATCTCGCGACATTGACTTTTTGAAGGAATCTCAAACTAGTTGTTTTAAACTTGATAGTGTGATGACAAAATTGGAGCAACTTGTTACAGCTTCATCAGGTGTTACATTAGAAGAAGCCAATAGCATTCTGGAAAAATCAAAAAAAGGAAAACTGCCAATTGTGAATGAGAAACAAGAGCTTGTTGCTCTTATTGCACGTACAGATCTCAAGAAGTCTCGCAACTATCCTAGTGCTTCAAAAGATGAGAACAAGCAGCTGTTGGTAGGAGCTGCTGTGGGTACAAGAGAAGAAGACAAACAAAGATTGACTCTTTTGGCCCAAGCTGGGGTTGATGTAGTGTTAATAGACTCTTCTCAAGGGAATTCTGTGTATCAAATTGATATGATAAGGTATATAAAACAAACCTATCCAGATCTGCAGGTGATTGGTGGTAATGTTGTGACTGCCGCTCAAGCAAAGAATCTCATTGATGCTGGGGTGGATGGTCTTAGAGTTGGTATGGGAAGTGGGTCTATTTGTATCACACAAGAAGTGATGGCAGTTGGTCGACCACAGGGAACTGCTGTATATAAAGTAGCAGAATATGCTCGTAGGTTTGGTGTACCAGTGATAGCTGATGGAGGGATTCAGTCTGTTGGACACATAATTAAAGCACTTTCCCTTGGAGCATCCACTGTCATGATGGGATCACTTTTGGCTGGTACTACTGAAGCTCCTGGAGAATATTATTTCTCAGATGGAGTACGTTTGAAAAAGTACAGAGGTATGGGTAGCCTGGAAGCAATGGACCGTAAAGATGTTAAAGGTGGAGGTGCAGCTGATCGTTATTTTCATAGTGAAACAGACAAGCTGAAAGTGGCTCAAGGTGTTAGTGGTTCGATTGTGGACAAGGGCTCAGTGCTTAGATTTTTGCCATATTTGCAGTGTGGTTTGAGACATGGTTGTCAGGACATCGGTGCTCGTAGCCTTTCAATTCTCAGGTCCATGATGTATTCTGGAGAACTGAAATTTGAGCGTAGGACTCAATCTGCACAAGTTGAAGGCAATGTCCATGGACTGTTCTCATATGAGAAAAGATTATTTTAATTTTTATATTCTTTTGATGTGTTGTATTTTATATTTTTTTGATACGTATTGTTTCCCCTGGAAATGGGATTATTTGATTCAATAATTGGTATATCATATTTAACATGTTATCAAACCATTGCAGCTGCACTTCCGTTACCTTTGCAAAACTGATTGCTTGATTGTTGATTGCAACATTGGGAGCAAGACTATTTTGAGGTGTGATAGGTTAGTGGATGTGAATTCTTTAATCTATTGTCATGCATGCTGCCAAAAGGAAAAAACATCACAGAAGTAAATTTTGAGATTGTGTCTTTCTCATTAAATGTGTTTTTTGCCCATGTACTGTGATGTATTAGATTTAGATTAGATGTTTTTAAAAATATTGCTGCCCGGGGAAAGATACCAGACAAGAAAATAAAGTATTTTCTTTCTTATTTTTATGGAAATTATTTTTGGTAAAAATGAGATGTACTATGAATATGTACCATTCTTATAAAATAATATGTTTAAAACAGTAGTGTTTGTTTGGTTCTTTATTCCCATTTCCATCTGTTACCATGAGCTGTAACTTAGCTTTACTGTATTTTTTGGTCCTTTTATTTTCCTTTGTTGCATTCTCCTGACTTTTTAAATTTTATTTCAATGCTCTCAACGTAATTATAAATAACATTGATGGCAGGGACTACAGCTAAACTGTAATGGAAATTGTAAATTGGAGTATCCATTCCTGTAAAACTATTAATTTGAAATCTCGTTATAACAAATGGTGGACGGTACTTGATGTACAAAGTTTTGTACAGAGTATGAAATCCTCTGACTCCCAAATGCTCATATTCCAGTGGTAATTTGAAATGTGCAATTTGGCATAGGTTTTGTTGTAACGAGATTTTTCATGCAAATTCTCATAGATAACCATAAAGTTGTTGCCTAAAATTGTTTAGTGTGAAAATGGGACTGAAACATGGGATTTGGGAGTCGACATGTGTTTCCAACTCTCCAACATACAAATATTTTTTGTTTGAGGTACTGAATCATACTACATAATGAATGTTTCCTTTTTTTTAAAAAAAAACA
The DNA here is from genome assembly GCA_011170035.1 of Teleogryllus occipitalis. NCBI lineage: Eukaryota > Metazoa > Arthropoda > Insecta > Orthoptera > Gryllidae > Teleogryllus > Teleogryllus occipitalis. Next base: position 263,769 of record BLKR01001137.1, on the reverse strand, counting down.
AACAAAAAAAAAAAATGAAGCCTGGAAAGGTAATGTTTCTGGGCAAAGATAAGGGGAAGGGGAAACAACAATTATGGTTGTCTAGACAGGGTGTGCTGTAGACTGAAGCAGCTGAGTGTACCTTCTGTCCCACAGAGTGAAGTGGATGTTGGGGCAATTGCATTAACATGGATCGTCCTGTCAGGCTTGCAGTTGGCTGGGCTGAGCAGCTGTTCATAATTCATCAGGGGATCCTTTAAACAGCATCTATAGAGACCTCCAAAATTCTTAAAACCTTCAGTGTTCATCCCGATCTTGTGTATTGACTAAAATTTTGCCTGTGCCTGAGTTTCTGTGTAGTGAATAACAAATTGTAGGTACTCTCCTTACTTATCCTGTCTTTATTTTTTGTAGAATTATTCAGTAAACTATTCATCTGTTTAAACAATTTTCATTATCTACTTGGATGTGGTAATTTATTTTACTATTAATGAAAAAATTTTTAGAAATTTAGCATAATGTTCAATGAAATTTGTAATAGATTAATTACATGTTTAGAATTGAATAATTATTTGATGGAACCTTTAACTTGCTAAATAGTGAATTTTGTTGTTTCTGAAATACTACATTATGATTCTATTGATGGATTATCTTCAAATAATAATGATAATTATATACAAAATTATTTAAACTTTGTTAATAAATTGTAATATAAATGTCGAACATATCAAAGGGAACTGTAGATAAATTGATTAAACAAGTTAGGAATTCTTTGTGTTACACGTGTTAAGATACTAGGTCAGTTTCAAAGGTTGTGTAGTCTTTCAGGTAGAAATAAGAGGTAGCTCCCCAGGCTTTGTGATTTAATGCAATGGTGCTTGTGGTTATTGCCTCTCCTATCCTGCATGAGTAATTCTATTGAAAGTGTGTATTGGGGTGCTCTGTCATTTGTTTTCTACTACCTTAAAAGATAAAAATTTCCAGAACCTCAGGAATTATTTTCTTCAGATTTGTTTAGAAAAAAGCACATTTTTAATGTGTATATTTTTTACTGAAGCACTGCAACACACACATACACACTAAATGTATTGTCTTGCCAGAATTTTCTGTGTATATATGTACATTTTTTTCCAAAGATAACAAGAATGATTGTTTATTAGTTTTATGAATGCATGTGTTTGTGTAAGGATACCAAAGCTTATTTAGTTCAAGTAATTACATGAATGATGGAAGAACTTAAGTATAATTATTGTTCTCACCAAAATAGTTTGGAACTTGAAATAAGTGTGGGAGGTAACATTGCATAGTGTGTTAAAGCTTGAATTAGAAGAAAATAACTTTCATTTGAGCATTATCTTCCAGTGTAAGACAGTGTCCAGCAATACTTCAATAACTGAATTTTATGTAGTGAAAACTGTAAATACGAATGTTTCTTATGAGGAATTGATTGTCATTAATAAGTCGAATTAATTGAATAGATAGTTGGTTGAATAATTACTGAATGTATGTGGGTGGGAGTATTGATATTTGCATGAGCAGCTTGATGGTGTTCAGTGTTATCTCTTTTGGAACGACTTGAATTTTTGTAATGTCATAATAGCTTTCCTTAAAAATTCCAGAATGTGAAAATAAAAAGTAGGAACAAGACCAGGTCTAAGCAATCTTATTCATCCACTATTTAAAGAGCTTATTCCTACAGTGATTAGTGCAAAATATTTTTGTGATTATTCTTAATTTGTGCATACATTCACTGTTTATTTCTCTATCTATTTCTGTGTGAGGAGTTTTGTTGTTACTAAAATATTGCTAATATAGTGCCTTACTGTCTCAAGATATAAACATTTCATCATTGAACTATAATTCAAATAATTATTCGCAAATGCATAATGAAGAAAACACATCCGAACAAGAGAAAAAAACAAATAGAAAGGGTGCTTTTAATTTCATCAGAAGTTGTTGCAATATATTCTTGTTTATTTTAATCAAACATCCTTCGAGGATTAAATATTATCACTTGTGGACTTTATATTGAGTTGTCTACTGAATTCTGGAAGATTAAAGAAAGTAATAATAGAATTTGCAAAATGAGCCCACTAATGTGACAATCATAACTGAAAATTATTAGCTTTGTCGTATTTCTGATGTACATAAGGTAGTTTTGTTAAGCGACGAAAATTAAAATCATTGATTTAGTTTATTTTCATGAATTCTTGTAGATTTACGCAAATTGTTAGTGATAATACATTGTTTTGTACAGATACTCAATATGCAGATAATTGATTTTTCTTTGTTGAACATATAATTTAATTTTTGAGCTATTAAGACTGAAATTGAGTGAAACCGAAGATTGCTTAGTCCAGAAATAAAACAAATCTGCTTTGAGGGGGAGGAAGAAGTGAGAATAAAGACAGACCTAAATGTATTAATATTTATCTTTTATGAATGCATAACATGAAACCTGCAAGTTACCATATGAAAATCTGTCTATCTCTCTTGAGAAAGAGACTCCTTTTTTTTTCACATTTGCAATGACATTTTGTAACAAAAATAAATGTGCCAATATATAGTGTTGTGCAAAATATATAGGGCCAGTACTACTTCAATTTTCACACAATGGAAATTTTTGGGGAAGGTGATTCTTGAATGACTACAGAAGTTATCGACAAGCATGAGGCATAATTTTCCTTGACTGTGATATGATGTGGAATCTGATATAAGTTCACAAATTTTATCACATCATTTATGGGTTGTAAAAGTTTGGCTCTTTAAAAGCGTCATATCTTTTCTGCAATATTTAATGTTTATGATGGTCTGTTTTTAAAATCCTTTCTTAAAGATCCAGTTATGGAGATATGGAAGTTATATCCACCCTTTTATCTTTTTATTTTTCAAACATTAGAACAGATTGTGCATTGGGTACACCGAGTGAACAAAATTACTTTGTGAATTTTAATTAAAAATTTTAAATCACCATGAAATTATTAATAATTTTTATTTGTTTGAAAATACCATGAAAGGGAAAGGTTTTAAAATACAGATTTCGTTCTAGACATACATGTACCTAACTAAGCATTGACAACAAGTTTACTAGAGGAAATGCATTTTTTCTGCATTTAGGGAAATTTCATATTAAGTATTAATAGCATGGGTGAGAACAGTCTAGCTCATCATATGCCACTGATGTTGCATACTGCCAATTATAAGATAAAAGTCTTCAGATTTTAGTATTTGTGGTCAATAAATATCCATTTAATATATATTGTTCGGAAGTATATTGGTCAATTAACAGCACATTTCTGCACAAATCCCAGCAATAATGATATCAGTGTAGAAAGTGAATGACACAAAATCCTTGAAGTTTATGATATGATATTGTTATAACGAGATTTGAAATTTAATTGTTAATTTCTATGTTAGAGAACTATTGATGTTAATATTAGAAACCAAATTGCTAGTAGATAAACAATAAATTTATTATTAAAATACCAAAAAAAAATTAGTAAATTTTTTTTTCTCATGTGTGTACTATAAGAGAAAAATATGTTGTTGGAGATTGTGTATAGTTCTAATAATGTTATTCTGTGTCATTAACTCATGTTTAAAGGCAATTGTAAATTGTTATTTGATACAAATATTTGCATTATGTATATTTCTGCTGATCTCTGGATAAGTAATATTCTTTTGTGTTAAAGAAAACAGTAGTGATATAAGTGTTAAATATTGTAAATATAAACGTTATGTATGAGGAATTAATTTGGCTTGTTAACATGTGTTAAAAGTCTAATATTTTCTGAACATGACTTTTTTGACTAGATTGTGCTCTTAAGTAATATGTACTGCTTTGCCCAGCTTATTGAGAATTATCTTGACTGTGAGTGTGTAGAGGGTTTACATTATTCTATTAATGTATAACTGCCCAACAATGAGTATTTTTCAGTTTATTGCCTGTGTGCATATATTAAGATGGTATTTATGTTGGGTACCTTTGTACTTATTGTCTTTGAGATTTATTTTTCTCTGCCACTTATGATATTAGGGTGAAAATATTTCATGATTTGTAAAATTAACTTATTTTTATGCCCTTGAAAACGGTATCTATGGGTAAAGCGGCCTCTAAAAATGCGGAAAATGAGGGAAGCAAGTGTTCATTTGTATAAAGTTGTAATTTTTAACTAATGTATGTATCTTACCATTCATATAATACAAATGTGTATTTAAAGGTCAAGTGTTTTCATAAGTCAAATGTGAGAAAGAGAAGTCGCTATCCAGAGTATGGAACATAGCCAAAGATATTGACTAGCAAGGGGAGGGAAGGGAATATTATTCTTATCCAAAAAATGTTTTGATGGACGCTATGTTTTATAATCATGTAATTTCATTTTGAAACAAACACCTATGGAAACATTAAGTTTAAATTTTGCCAGTGAGGCAAATTGCAACTCAGAAGTACCCATTCTCAAAGTCAATGAAATAATATTAAGATTGAATCTTGAGCACCATGGTACATTGTGTTTCTGTTTAAATCAGCAATTTAATATCCAGAACATAGTACATTCATTTTTTTAAATGTACATACTACATTCTCGAACATACAAATGTACTGACACATGTTACTCACATGGCAGATGTTCACAGACATCACACTTATACTGACTTTCTCTGTATTTTGAATAAAATATATCACCTCATAGTGTGTCTTTCAAGTCGATTCCTGAGATGATTCACTCCTTTTACCCCATTGTAATATTTGATGTTACCCCTCCTCTGGCATGAATCCTGGCTTATCTGACTATATATTCTCGAACATACAAATGTAGGTAACTTGGTGGTGGCAAAAACATACATTTATTTATTTAGGTTCAATTCCCAGCTGGGGCAAAAATGAAGCTGTAGCTTTCTAATGCAAATCTGTTTCTGTAGTTGTGTGATGAAGGAAAAAATCAGGCAAGCCAATAAAGATAGGTATGGTGAAGTGAAAATATTGTGCTCGTCACATTGTGAGAAAGGTGCACAATACATTTGGTTGATGACTGGTGTGTTAAATTTATTCCTAACTTGGCAATTTTCCAAAATAACAATTGAAATTCTACCCAATATGTACTTAAATTCCCAACAGTTATGCTGTGGTTACTTTTTGCAATTTTACGTAATATTGGTTTAAAGATTTGATGTAAGATTGATTTAAGAAATCAAACAAATTAAAGTCATGATTTTTTCACAAAAGGGAAAACTAATTTAAACAAATATGTAAATTGTAGTATGTGAGCAAAAAACTTGTTATAAAGCCTTCATATACCTATTATAACGCTGGCAGATACATGTTGTGTCCTTGGGATCTAACCAACTACATTTTTCTGTTGGTTGGGTGTAACATAAAGGATATAGTGCTGTCATGCTCCTAAATTGAAACTGTTCCAACATTTCAAATTATGTAACTTCTGATTATTTGAAGATAAAATAGGAAATAATAACTTATTTTAAGTGTCATTTAATTATCTACAACTTCTGTTGCAAAGATATTGCTGTAAAACTAAGGACTCGGGAGCAAAGTTTGTTGAAACCGTGAAGCAATAAGGCATTTTTTGAAAATGATCGTTTCCCCCAGCAAATATGAAAGCTATTGAGAATAGAAAAACTAGATGCAAACATGCTTGTAGGAAATTTTGTGAACTTTCGTTTTGAATGTAATCATGTCTGTACAACTATGCACATTCAGTATACAAATGGAAAAAAACTAGTGCTACAGAATGGAACAGACTTTCTCAAACTACTTACTTTCCTAATCTCATTAGTTGGGGCTAACTTTTCGGTTTTGCCTCACTGTCTTCCCTATTTCTACATATTGACAACTAAAAGACATTTTGTTCACATTTTCTCAACTTTCCAGTCCCCTAAAACTAGAATTGAAATACAACTTTAAGAATTTTATAGAAGAGGAAACCTTGGACCTGCGTGCATACAAATGAACTTTCATGGAAAAATTTTGAGAAAGTGTCATGTCGGCGTTTCTGGAAATGCACAATTTTGAGCTCATTTTCACAGATAACTTCATAAGAAATAATTTTAAGCACAATTGCATTATACATTTTTATACATCACATTTTCAAAAGCAGTAATGTATGAAAAAAGCCTCTAAAGTAAATATTCACATGAGATATTTTATTTTTGAAAAGTCAAAACAATACATTAAAATAGCCTGTATGTGTGTTATTCAATGCATATAGCACTATACGCATAGGGAGGGGGGAAAATGTTTACTTTACTCATATTTCACTCAAAATTAGGTGAAAGCTAATATATTCAAAACACTCTTTTATCATTAAAGGACCAAGAGAAAAAACTTTATTTGAAGAAAAAAATTTATGGCCTATAATGTAGTTATATAAAGAGGTTTCAAAAATTTTAAACTTTTGCAGTTTGCAAAAATGTCAGGGGTATGGTAACAGTGAAATGAATTATGTCATTATAATAAGTCTCCTGAAAATTCAGAGTTGTTTTCAAAGTTGCAAGGCTTCCACTCAAGACAGATCATTTGGAAAATTTTTGTTTTGGCAAAAATCCTCCAAATAGTTTAGGCAGTAGTGTTGTTCACAGATGAGCGGGCATTTGGAAGAGAAAAAATTAGTGGTGTTACAACAGCACATACTCTCTCATGATTCTAAATTTGCAATTTTCGAAAATCAAGAGTTCAACGAAAATGAGACCTGCAAAAAATTTGGAGCAGTTTTGTGAGAAAATGTTTTTAGAAATTGTATAAATTTCAAGCACAAATTCCTCAAATCTCTAACGGTGTTCAGCAGTACACATTGGACTTGGTAAAAGGTTATCAAAGAACAAATAATTACAGTATGACGTGAAAATTCCTATTGTATAGTCCAGGCCGTATTTCCTATAATATATAGGTGCAAATACGAGATAACATGAGATCTAAAACGTTAGAATTAACACCTGCCAATTTTTAAAAATGCTGGTGCCTGATAATTGTTTTCAATTACATCAAGATAGGATGAATGACCAGAATGATTGCGACGTTATTTTTTTTATACTTATGGTACATTTGATTAGATTTATTTAGCCAAAGAACAATAAAAACTTGTGACGTAAGGGGAAGAGGTACTGTCGGCGCATGTTTTCTTGAGCTACAAAATCCCTTCCTAACATTTTAACTAAACAAAGTTGAAAAAACAATTAACAAGCGCAACATATTTGAAAAAAAGTCGACATTTTCGCTCTTGAGTAATAGAAAACTGCTTTGCATTGGTAAACGAATTGCAGATTAGATTGTTTTGCATTGCTTCCTGAATTGTAACACATCCCCGACTGTACTCCTACCACTACGAGAGCTGAACAAAACGTGCGCAGAGTGAAGCTACATTTATGAGGCCGACCTGGATGGCCGAGGTGGCTAAGAGCGAGTACCGACTCAGCGCTTCGGTCCGAAGGGTCGCGGGTTCGAGTCCCGCCTTGGGCACGGCTGTTTGTCCCTTGACTTTATGTGTGTTGTCGCGGAGGGCCTCGCGTTCTGCTGACCCCAGATCAGAGGAGCTCGCAAGAGTGTTTGTCTAGTGTATGGTCGAATATGCGTCCCTTCGGGACGTAAAGGGCAACCGGCTGTTGGCCCTAGGGAAAAATAATTGTTAACAATTGTTTTTTTTCGTAATACGGGTTTGGATGCAAAGATACAAAATTTTTTTATAAAAAAAAAGGGTAAATAAATATATGGATAATGATAATGAAATCGGATACGCATGGTTCCGGCATGGAGTTGCTGAGCACGTGGTCCTGACAATACAGTGGTTTTTCATTCACTTTCTTTCGGGCCGTGGCCATGGTCGGACCTGCTATGGACGTGGGTGCTTCAGCAACTCTGTATTGGAGTTGTGCTGTGGAGATACATTTGTGACGTCGTGGGAATACACAATAATCACAGACACGAGCTTCAATGATAAATATGTACAGGTTTATTCACAATATGTACAGTACTACTTTAAGTTACAGCTCTGGTAGATCTTTACTTTCCTGATCGCAGGAGCGATCCTTAAAAATGAATAACTGACTCGTGGCCCGCGCCACTCCTCAGCGAGCCTCCCGCACACAGCAGACAGCTCCGGCGACCTCTTGTCACCCGTGGATATAGTCCACAACGGCGTCCCAACACATGGTTTGCCGCACGAGCCTAGCTCGGCTCCGCACCGCCCTGGGCGCAAGTTTTTGTGCGTTCGCACGAGGGTTCCCTCTCAGCTCAACAAACCCCACCCCCGCGCTCTGCGTTGGTTCTTATATAGCCCCCACCCACGTGACCTGAAACGTCACTGGGTTTTGCACACGGCCCACACGGACCGCTTTGCCAGGCATTTTTGGACATCCATTTCCCTGGATTCCAAGAATTTGACACGCGGCACGCGGCAAAAATGCGCTGTCCCGTACTTTGGGCATCCCTTTCCCTAGCTCTTAGGATTTCCCAGAATACCTCGGCGTGTCACATCCTGCCTGGCCCCTGGCGTCTAATCCTCTGCCGCCGCCCTTTGTGGCGGTTGCTAACTGTAGTCCTACAATACGTTACATACTTCTCCATACCCTATTTTGAATTTTTTATGCAGGATATAACCACAATAAAAAATTCGTCCCGCAACTAGATTTGTGGATCTGGATATATTTATACCATTTACCTGGCCATTGGGCTCACACTCTATTGATCTCTCTAACCTACTCTATATTTACAACATATTTTTTTTTATCAAAATCTAGCTAATATAAATAACTAACCTACTTCACGTACCTCCTTTCATTCTAATATATACAATTTTCTACAATCTTAAATTACATACAGTCTGCTGCAATTACCTCCGTAGTATTCACACTCAAATGATGTGATACTTTCCCTGATACCCCCAGAACCAACAATGTCTTCAGAGCTTCACTTTGTACCCATAATTGCACATACATAAGACACACATGAAACAAACAGAATACACAAACAATACACTTTCAACAATTTGTTACATATATACAGTGATTCTTCTCTTGTCTTGATTTTATACAATGCAATCAAGTGATTCGGTTCAGTGTAGCCCTCCGCATTCCCAGTTCAGTTCAGGTTCCATGTATCAGTAAAACATACGGCTTAAGGCATCAGCATTTACGTGATCCTTACCCCTTTTATGAATAATTTCTAAATTGTATGCTTGGATCATTAATGACCAACGCATCAATCTCGGGTTCTTACTTGAACAATTATTTAGCCATACTAATGGGTTGTGGTCTGTTTCCACTTTAATTTTTGCATTTCCATCCAAATAGTACTTTAATTTCTGCAATGCCCATATTATGGCTGTGCACTCCTGTTCTGTTGTACATCGTAATAATTCCGAATCTGTGAATTTACGACTTAAGTATAACACCGGTTTTTCTTCTCCTCTATCATTATACTGTGCCAAAATGATGCCAATACCTCTTTTTGACGCATCACACTGCACTATAAAATCCTTATTAAAATCTGGCGCGTGAAGGACGGGTTCGTGACAGAGAGCGTTCTCAGTTTCTCGAATGCCATCTCGCATGCTGGCGTCCACGTTACCCTGCCTTGCCGTTCGCGACCTCGCAATAAGTCCGTTAATGGCGCTGATATACCCGCATAATCGGGAATAAATTTCCTGTAGTAACCCGTTAATCCGAGAAAAGCACGCACTTGCTTTTTCGTTTGAGGTACGGGGTGCTCTTTAATAGTTTTTACTTTGGCCTCTACCGGCCGCATCATGCCACTACCAACCATGTAGCCTAGGTATTGCACATTCTTACGCGCGTATTTACACTTGCTTGGCTGCACATGCAACTTCGCTTTCTCTAATATTAGAAACACCTGCTCTAAATGTCTAAGGTGTTCTTGCCATGTGTCGCTATAAATGGCGATGTCATCCAAGTATGGGACTGCAAATTCTGCACATCCTGCTAATAAAGCTGCCATCATCCTACTACACTGAAAAGGTGCATTTTTTAGCCCGAAGGGCAATCTTAATGGCCTATACGTGCCAAAGCTTGTACAGAAAGCCGCATATCTTTGCGCTCTCGGAGTGAGCGGTATCTGATGATAAAATTTTGCTAAATCCAATGTAGTAATAATCTTAGCTGCCGCTACTGCTTCTATCCTCTCCTCCATGTTCGGCAACGGAAAATATTCTGATTTTATAATTTGGTTTAGCTTGCGATAATCTACGCACGGTCTTGGTTTTCGTCCCGGCGCCTCTACAAGAATCATAGGGGAAGCATAATCAGAGTCGCCTATTTCGATTATGTTATCCCGTAACATCTTCGCGATTTCTTCCTGCAAAATTTTTGATTGACGCGGCGACATTCGATAAGGCGCACTTCTTATCTTTTTCGACTCGTCCGTCAATTCAATGTCCATGGTGACGACATCCGTCAACCCTGGTCTGTCTGAAAATATATGCTTGTACTTTACAATTAATTTGAGCAGTTTGTCGCGGAACTCGTCTTCGACTTCTGTTCCTTCGAGCATAGCTTCCGCATCGAAGTCGACACTATCAAGGTTAATAGCGTACTTATCCAGCTCGTCTTCCTCAACTTCAAAGTTTGAGCTACGATCTGCTACGTTGTGCTTATTCGCGTCGGATAATGTTTTGATTTCCGGGTCACTTTGTTGTGAAGCTGCGAACTCAGTCTGGGTAACATTTATGAGTTCATTCACTTCGGGCGTTAGTACACTTGCACTGGCGTCCCTTTCACTAACGGCTCCCTGCTGCCTCAATTGTTCAAGGTTTTCTACCTGCTCGTCCGCGTCAAACTCGCCTGCCTGTCGGTCAGCCGGCCCCGACTCTTGAGTCACCCGCGACGTTTCAGCGGCTTTTGCCCGCGTCGTTACGGCTGCAACTAATTGTGGCTCAATAAATCCTGCCTTTACTTCTTCCAACAGAGCAGCTGTTCTATTACTTAATAAGTAATATCCGCTGTCGCATTCCCGAGGCACAACTGCGGCTTTAGTTACTACTTTCCCGAATGGCCCTTCAATAGTGACTTCTGCCACCGGGAGATTTCGTGGTGAGGCATCAAGCGGTTGCAAAATCCACACGCTTTCTCCCGTTAAATTCTCGTCGCTAATAAATTTCTCATGGACAAGATCGAAACTGGCACCACAGTCGCGCAAAAATCTCCCGGGAATTTTATTAATTTTTCCAAAGAACACGTACGGTGAAAACAATTCCGTAGCTGTTTTGTCTGCCACATGATTCATTTTTTCGGCCACGCGGCGCTGCGGGCATTCACGGACCATGTGGTCTGTGGCACCACACCCGTAGCATTTCCGCTTGTCTGGCTTCTCGTATGCTGCCCTAACATCGGTTTTCTTACCGCTCGATTTCCCCTGAAATTCCGGTACTATCGGCATCGTCTTGCTCGTGCTTGCAACTTGTTCCCCTACGGCTTCCGATTTCCTATAAGGCTTGAACGAAGACCGTTTCCAGCCTGCCCTATTGTTTTCATAGTTGTCTAGTTTACGAGCTAGTTCTAACGGCATCTTAAATTCCCCCCACTCATCAATAAAGTGCTCTTTAATATCAATAGGCACACGACGCTTCAATTGATCGGTTACAATTAGATTCATTAAGTCCTCGAACGTATGAATATTTAGTCCTGCTACCCATTCTTTGCAATAATTTTTCAGCTCTCTCGCGTATACGTTCCAGGTAGTATTCGCGGCTTTTACATGTTTCGCGAACAATTGTCGAAACTTCTCGGCATTGAATCGATACATTTCTAATAACCTACTCTTTAAATCGGCATATTCTGTTCTTCTACCTTGCCCTTCTAAAGTTAGCGATGCATTGATTTGGTGTGGGAGCAGTCCCATAAGATTTGCCACCCACTCTTCTTCAGGAATTTCTAATTGTTCCGCCTGACTCTCAAAAACACTTAAAAATGCCGTTATGTCGTCGTCCTCCCCTTTGAATCGGCTCATAACTTGATTTAATCGAATGTGCATTTTGCTATTTACTTCGGACTGCGGACTAGCTCTACCCGCCAGTTGGCCCTGTTCTATTCTCAGTTTTTCTAACTGAAATGCACGTTCCTTCTCTGCTTCGCGTTCGGCTTTTTGATCCTTATAGGCGCGTTCCTTCTCTAATTCGCGTTCGGCCTTTTCTCGTTCACGTTCAATCTTTTCTCGTTCGCGTTCTTCCTTATATGCCTGAGCTATCCCTTTCACAAATTCCTCCTCGTAATCGGAATGCTCCTCTATCAATTTTTTTAGTACTACCAAAGTTTCTCCACCTGTAATTTGGAGTCCTAATTCCTGTGCCACGTGCACTACACAATCTTTCCCGAATCTCGGTAAGTAAGCCATAACTGAAACCTGAACCGAACCTTACAATGCAGATAGCTATACTTACACCAGATCCTTGCTGACTTCTTGATTTTATCAAAGCCGGTTGGCTTTGAGACGTCCTTCCTTCTCCGTCCTTCCTTCCTTCCTTCCTTCCGGCGTTGCCGTGAAGACGTGGGCGTCTGGCTCGGAGCGGACCCTCTCTGCTCCCGTGCGTCGTAATTATGTCTGCCCGTCGACACACCCACGCACTGGCCCACCCACTGTTCGTAATATTGCGACCACGTATGAGTATGGTGCAACAATGCCGTGCCGTTCCGGCGTGAATATTTTAACTGCTGCTATTATCACAATTGAGCAACACTTCCCCGTGGAATTCTTATAACCGCATCCACCAATTATGACTATTTGGTGGGTGCACGTATTCCCCCGTGGGCTTCTTTATAACCGCTGCCACCAATTATACTATTTGGTGGGTGATATTCCCCGTGGAATTCGTTTAACCGCTGCCACCAATTATGCTATTTGGTGAATGATATTCCCCGTGGAATTCGTTTAACCGCTGCCACCAATTATACTATTTGGTGAATGATATTCCCCGTGGAATTCGTTTAACCGCTGCCACCAATTATACTATTTGGTGGGTGCACGTACTCCCCCGTGGGCTTCTTTATAACCGCTGCCACCAATTATGTCTACCCGTCTGTGACGTCGTGGGAATACACAATAATCACAGACACGAGCTTCAATGATAAATATGTACAGGTTTATTCACAATATGTACAGTACTACTTTAAGTTACAGCTCTGGTAGATCTTTACTTTCCTGATCGCAGGAGCGATCCTTAAAAATGAATAACTGACTCGTGGCCCGCGCCACTCCTCAGCGAGCCTCCCGCACACAGCAGACAGCTCCGGCGACCTCTTGTCACCCGTGGATATAGTCCACAACGGCGTCCCAACACATGGTTTGCCGCACGAGCCTAGCTCGGCTCCGCACCGCCCTGGGCGCAAGTTTTTGTGCGTTCGCACGAGGGTTCCCTCTCAGCTCAACAAACCCCACCCCCGCGCTCTGCGTTGGTTCTTATATAGCCCCCACCCACGTGACCTGAAACGTCACTGGGTTTTGCACACGGCCCACACGGACCGCTTTGCCAGGCATTTTTGGACATCCATTTCCCTGGATTCCAAGAATTTGACACGCGGCACGCGGCAAAAATGCGCTGTCCCGTACTTTGGGCATCCCTTTCCCTAGCTCTTAGGATTTCCCAGAATACCTCGGCGTGTCACATCCTGCCTGGCCCCTGGCGTCTAATCCTCTGCCGCCGCCCTTTGTGGCGGTTGCTAACTGTAGTCCTACAATACGTTACACATTATGGTTGACCATTATATCTATTAGTAAGGTGTGTATCCGTTAGATATACGGTGTATAATGTAGTTATTTATTTAGTTATCTGTATAATTATTGTTCCACATGTATGTTCATTCATGTTTTTTTGTATGTTGTTGTTCAGAAGAGTTTGTCCGTATTTATTGTGATTGTGTTTTTTGGTTGTTAGCCCTGATGATGGAATAAAATATTCCGAAACGTTGGCAAACTAGTATAATACATTAATTGACCGATCCCGTGATTTTCCTACTACTTATTAACGGTCGTGATTTCTACAATGGTCAATGTACGTATTTACTTAATTGACATCTATTTTATATATATATATATATATAAAATGTGAAATACATGTGAAATATATATATATATATATATATATATATATATATATATATATATATATGACGAATGCTTTCATTAAATAAATTTGCTACTCACTCAACGAAATAATGTGTCGGTAAATAAGCGTTCATTCAGTTAATTTTATGATTTTCTTAAAAATTTTGTGTTTTTAGTGTGTATAAAACCGGTTAATAATAGCAAGCGATAAAGCAACTGGAGCCCACTATCATTCACTTAAAGTAAAAATCACTTAATTTGGTTGGGTGGAAAGCTTAGAAAGTAAACTCCTTTCTAATAAAAAATCTTAAGTTATTTCAGTATTAAGATTTTTGCAATTTTCTAAATGTCAAAGGTTTCAGTGAAAAGGGAACTATGTTGTACTTGTGAATGCTATTTCTTCTTCATGAGCAAAATATTTACATCCATTTCCCAGAAAATATCACAGAGGCTTCATGCAAAGTACCCCCAAAAATAGATAAGGCATAAGATATTATTAAGGACCGGATTTGTAGGTGATGCACCTACAGACGAAGAGCATTGGAAGCTTTCATTTTTTACTTCTAAAATGTTATATAACCCAATGGAAAGCATTCCAGAAACTTGCCGTGCACGTCATTTGCACCTGAATCACCCCACTGCACCTAAAGAGACCTTCTGCCTCTATTTCTATCCTATTTCCCAATCTTTGACAGTGGCTAAGCGTGAGGTTCGTTTTTGGATAAGCTGAGTCACGAACATATTGTAAACAATACTCGATATTTGTAAAATATCGAGTATCTCGAACATGGAAATCAGAAGAATAAAATTTTAATAATTCAATCATGTAACAATACCTAAATCAAGAATAAGCCTTTGCAGAATTGAAAAGAAATAAATTGTAAATGGAACTGCTTACTTATAATCAGTGGCGGCTTGTAGGGAGTGCCCGCGTGCCATGGCAACGCCAACAAAAAGAAAGGAAATTATTATTTTTAGTTTGTTTTCGGTGTAATCTTCATTATAACTTAATAAACATGGTCACTGTAAAATTAAAATTTGTGCTCACGAATTTTATTTTAGAGATTACTAAACCAGTTTTTAATCATCGCAACGATGTTTAATAACATCGATGGTTTTTGATCGATGTTTTGTTAACATCGATGTTACAATTTTGAAAATCGATATTTGGTTATGGATGTCGCATGAATAACTGGCACCACCAATAGAATCCCGTACCGGCCGCCACTGCTTATAATTGATGTATACTCATTGTTTTCAAAAGTTTGCGGTCATCTAAATTGTTTGAAATTTTTTTGTAAATCAATTGTCTGATTTCTTCAGAAAAATGCCACTCATTCTTTAAACATAGCATTTTGCGAACACTTACAAGAAAGTTTCTTTTCTATTAAAAAATAGTAGCCTCGTTAGAGATTCTGTAATTTGATTTTGATTCATGTAAACGGTTTTTTAATTATTTTCAGAGTGCTTATTGTCAGACATAGCGACATGCAGTTGCAGGTCAACGACATTTCAATTGTAACCTACACACGAATACGCTATTCAATCAACTTACGAAATGAAATTACATTGATCAGATCCTGTTTGATCTTCGCAGAATACAATACTACTCTGGTATTCACATACTCGTCGCGATACCAACCCATATATGCTTAAAATTAACGTTTTTTAAACGATCGTGTTTTATTAAAAGTTAACTCAATGCTAAATAATGTGGGAGAAAAAAGTGAACATTCTCAATATTATATATAGATGAATTAGTGACGGAGGAATTCTAATGCTGAAATTTAGAATAAATAAATGTTTTACTCGTGATATTAGTGATACTTCAAGTTATTCAATGACCTCTAGCGTATATTTTCGGAAGTTTCACGCAAGCTTATGGTGAAGAGAGCGACTGCCGGCAAGAGTTTAAATTACTAAAAGGTATAAACTTCTGCCCAACCACCGAGCCAGCCTACTCACTGCCCATGCGCGCTCACTTCCCCGCGCCACGTCCCTGGCCAACAGCTGTCTTATGACGTTAGGCGGACGAGACTCCGCCTCACCCGCAGCACCGGGCAATGGCGAAGACGCATCGCATTGAATATGCATAAGAACAGAAAAAATAACATGGTGCTCGTACGTACGGTTTTAAATGGCTAAAACACGACATTTTGAATTTACCATTTTCTTTTTATAGTGAAGAGATATTTCTCTCCTTCGAGCTTCTTAGGGATAGCTTATTTATTTTACGTAAAAAAAAACAGTTAAAACTGCGTATGACGTGCTATGGGGAAAAGTGAATTGTGTGCACATTTTCAAAATTCTGTGATCCCTACACTAAGCTACTTACTAAACTACTTACTTGAATTTTGAAAAAAGAAAAAAAGCTCCCATGTAATAAAATCTATTTTCAAGGATAAATAAGCAATACATTTTGGGCTCTTATCCATGTTGTCATGTTGTAGCTCAGCTTATTCTGCCTACCCTGACGCCTCTGATCTTTGAACACAAAAAACACTTATTTTGAAAGTGTACATTAAATGAAATATATTTTTTACAGTTAAACCAAACAATGTGCAAATTGTGCACTTTGCTTCAAAATAACCTGCCTTTATTTTTTACATCAGGAGAAGAAAAGACGAGACCCATTGTTCATTACCAGTTATCGCGAAAGAGCTGTCTTTTTGGCCGGAAATCTTGCCAATGTTAAAGATGCTTTAAAACGAACACCGTTAAGTTCTGATGTATTTAATATGTTACTATTCCACGTCTAACAACCTATGGAGAACAACAAGAATCCTAACTCACTCCTCCCGCATAATGCCTGCACTATCCTCGAACTCAATCACTGCTGTCTCTGGCCTAGAAAAAGCGAATCTCCTTGCCAATCATTTTGCCTCTTCCTTCACCCCCCACCCACCCAACAACCCTGCCTTTAACTCCAAAATCAATGCCTTTATCAGACTTCCCCTGTCACTAGCCCCAGAGCCCATCAAACATCGCATCCATTCTCAAATCTCTCAAAAACAAAAAATCTTCTGGCCACGACCTCATCCTTAACAACATCCTAAAACACTTACCACGCAGATCCATCGCATATCTAACCGCAATTTCCAATGGCTGTCTCCGTCTAAAGTATTTTCCTACAGCCTGGAAACATTCCATCATAATTCCGATCCTCAAACCCAACAAACCTGCGCAGAACTCTGCCTATTATCGTCCAATTGCCTCCTACCGACCCTTGGAAAATATTCAAAAAACTAATTCTCTCCAGGCTGACCGACTTTGCTAATCAAACAAAAATCATCCCTCCAGCCCTATTTGGATTCCGCCCACTCTGCTCAACATCCCATCAACTTCTTCGATTGGTAGAATCCATAGCCTTAGGTTTTGAAAGGAAGCAATTCACCACTGCCATTTTCCTCGACTACTCCCAAGCCTTCGACAGATTTTGGCATGAAGGCCTGCTTTATAAACTACGCCCCCTTGGAACCCCCGACTACCTATTCAACATCATCGAAGACTTCCTCCACAACCGATCTTTTGCCGTAGAAGTAAACAAATCACTATCCCAACCATTTAGGATCCTTGCAGGAGTCCCTCAAGGTTCTCCATTATCCCCAACGCTGTTCAACATATTCACCCACGATATCCCCAGTCTCCCCTCCACCGAAACGGCCCTATATGCAGATGACACAGTCTTATTCACATCCAATCATCCTCACCAAGATGCCTGTTCTTCCCTTCAAGAATCCCTAAATGAATTCTCCTCTTGGTCTTCTAACTGTCTACTTAACTTAAACCACCATTCACTTATATAAATCACTAGTCCGCCCTGCAATTACGTATGCTGCACCGGTATGGGGAGGTGCCGCCCCCTCAACAATAAAGCACATCCAAACCCTACAAAATAAACTCCTCCGCACTGCCTTAAATGCCCCATGGTACATATCTAATGATCAAATTCACAATGATTTGAAATTCCCTACAGTCGCCCAGCACATCGCCCGTCTCTCCGAAAGATTCTACAACAAGCTTCATAACCTTCCCTTCCAACCGATTTTCTCACTAGGAAAAACCACTCATCCTCATCTAAACCGCATCCCGTCCAGATTCACCAAAGATAAATTCCGCCCTCCGTAACTCCTACGATTTTTCCATATCATAAGCGCCGTTATCTCACCCATTCCACAAACCACCGCAATAATTCCCAACAACCCCAACCTGATTTCTTGTAGAGGAGCCCAGAGGGGTCATCCTCCCTCTTATTTTTGTCTGTATATTATTGTATACATTGTGTAAGCAAACATTTCTGTAAAGTGGCTGTGTACGCTGTATCAGAAAATATTTGAATAAAAAAAGAAACGTCTAACATTTATGCACACTGACTGAAAATCTGATAATTTCTAAACCGATGCGTTAACTAAGAGCTTGATCGCATTTGCTCCATCGTTAAGTCAAGGACATCTTTTTAGCAAATCCTATATTCCATCGCACTGCATAGAGCTGTTGAATTGTTTTGCATAGAGTATCAAAAGTAGTACGTGAAGAATAAAATGTCGCTAATGAATTCATATTGTTAATGAAGAACGTGCTTACTAGTCTCCGACTCACATGTCCTCCAAATGTTCTTGTATACAAAGAAAGCACTTTCGATCTGTTTACCACTTCGTGACTCGCTGAGAAACGTGGAGAAACCATTGTGTGTTTTATGCCAAAAACTTTTTAAAAAAAAATAATTAAATTCGTTAGTAACATTGACGAAGATCAATCTGTTGTATCGGAAAAGCTGAAAAAGCTTTTGCGCAATATCATTTTGGAAAGAACCCTTGTGTGTTCACTTCTTCAAAGCCCTTGGAGCATCTACTAACATACTAGAGGATGGGGCATCTTCCAGCCGCTGAACAGTGGCTAATTTTCACAGAAGCAAAGAAGAGTCTAGAAGGATTTGCTCTTCGGAAATTGGAACAACACAGAACGGTGATGATCTGAACTTGATGACATTGATGTTGAGAATCAGTTTAAAAAAATGTAGTTGGTATGTAACTTACCCATTTTCCCTCAACAGTTCATGTGGGTTTGTCATGTAATGGTATAAAACCATGTAATATCTTTGTACCGAAATACGCAGTAATTTTTTTTTTGCACCTAAACATGCAACTATATTTAATATTTTTGGCACCTATTTTAGCAAATAAATTAGCAAATGTTTCCACATAAAAGTCCGGTCTCTAGATATTATTTTAATGAACTCCAGAACCGCACAACTAGATCTTACTTCTGACGTATTTACCAAGTTTCAGCTCAAAAGTTTGTAATCTAACAGAGTTATGCGTTGCACACATCTATCCATTTTTCGGATATAAATTGCATGCATATCCTCTCCACCTACACCATTCTTAACTATCTTTGGAACTAATAGACTTTAATCCTGACGTGTGTGGGTAGTTTCGCCTGAAAAAAAACAACAACTATCGGATGTATTACACAGATTTTACGATCGTTATTCGAGATCATATTGTTAAGGAGATTCCAGTACTGTTCCTCCTTATGGCGTCGTCCATAAATTAGGTAAAGCTAAAGAGAGGGGTTGAGGCTATACCTTCTATTACTGGTAACAGAAGGTATTGGTTGAGGCAGCGTTATATTGGGGTAGGGGATCAGAGTTTAGTGTTAGGTAATGCTGATATTTAATTTCAAAATTTTTGAAATAATGTTTTACTCAGTCTTATACTAAAACATTAAAATATTAACAAATTAAATAAAAAATATAGTACAGAAATTACAAAGTTATGATGTATAAAGTGTTACAACAAATGAAAATATTTTTCATCAATGGCATATTGATTGAATCTGTTAGAGAACATAGAAAATATTCAAAACAAATCTATAATATCTTCTAGAATCCAATTAAATTGGCGTCGTACACTCGGGGCCCATGCGTCATCCCCGACAGTGTTTTGCACAGCTTGTTTCAGAAATTTTCTCGCCTACACGTTTTTCCTTCATTAAAAACAGGTCCCCAATGTTATTGTTAGGTGCACTTCGCATCACCAACTAATTGCGAGTTTAATTATCATACATTTTAATTTAGGCTGTCCGGGTGACGCCGCGTCGAAGGCTGGGGTGCCGACGTTTCGACCGACATATCGCGGTCCTCTTCAGGGCTGTACTGCCTACTCGCAGTACAGCCCTGAAGAGGACCGCGATATGTCGGTCGAAACGTCGGCACCCAAGCCTTCGGCGCGGCGTCACCCGGACAGCCCAGATCATGACTCTGGCCGTGGAAGCCTACGATATCATCATACATTTTAATATATAACTCAAAATTAATACAACTCGTTCTTACTGCTGTATAATTTATTTTTACTTTTGTAAATGGGGCGGATGTCGCAAGTGTTACGTAATTATTGTAACGAATATTGCGTCACCGGCCGGCACCACCACGAACTACCTGTACGCGCGGATTGCGTCATCTGGCGGCGCCACCACGAGCTGCCTGTGAGCGCGGGTTGCGTCATCTGCGGGCGGTTCCTGCAGTGAATTATTCCAGAACGTTCGCGGGGTCCGGAAAGTTCTCGACGGTACTCGCCGAGTATAAATACGCGGCAGCCGGCGACCGCGAGTCAGTCTTAAGTCCGCAGTGGAAGCTGAACTGTGAAGTGTGTGCATCGCGGTGAATAGCAGTGCAGTGGTTGTGCTCAGTGACGTGAACCGTGGTCAGTGCATCGTACTGTGGTCAGTGACGTGAACCATGGTCAGTGCATCGAACTGTGATTAGTGCAGTGGACTGTGACCAGTGCATCGAACTGTGATCAGTGCATCGAACTATGGTCAGTGCTTAGGACTATGTGACAGTGTAAGAGAAGAGTAGTGTAAATAAATAATCAAGAGAAGTGTAGTGTAAATAAATAAAGAGAAGTGTAGTGTAAATAAATAAAGAGAAGTGTAGTGTAAATAAATCATCAAGTCTGTGATCATTTCAGTGATTGTGTTAAGAAACAAAATAAACCTTTTTGTTAAAATAATACCGGAGTTTTAATTCACCACCTAAAATCGTAACATTATTATGGGGCGAGGGGGTAAAGCGCGCGTTAGAGGTTCGTTACAGTGGGGAGAGGGGGTATTCAAAACACTCAAAATTTGCGTTACGTAATGTATGGACAGCCTCTAAGGAGTATAATAAGAAAAAGAATCACATTTAAAACTTTTAATATATATTTGTACACATGAATACAGTAATTTACAAAAAATATGTATATCTGTATAGATCAGTTTTGGTATTTGAATAAATCAAAAAATAAATTCACAGTGAAAAGTGTATAGGAAGATATTGATGAATACATTATGAAAAAAGATCATAAATCAATTCAATAAAATCAACGTCACCTGTGGCCTTGATAAAATCAAGCCCATACAGCAATCAAATAACGTTTTTTATTAGTGCTGGCACGATAAACACAACTTGTTATTATGCGAATATTTGATAGTTCCAAATTAATGAAACATTTACGTCACTTCATTAGGTATTTTATTTCAATGTCATTAAAGCTCATAAAATTTTTTACAGATATGTACTAACGATACTTTGATTCCATTTGAACTTAATACATTAAGTCATACAGAAAAATAATATCATCACATTCTTCATTTTCAAAGAAATTATCACTAATATATTTACTTTACTAATATTCCTTATTTGAATGTAGCTAAGTTCTCGAAATAATGATATAGCCTACGAAATTAACTTAATCTAAACGTTGGAATTTTCAAAATGGGCTCGTGTGTGGTTTGATATCTTTAGAACTATGTCAGAAATTTAGAGAGAAAGTCAAATATTTAACACTTTCGACAAGTCGAACGTTTTCACATTTTCTAAGTAATTTCTAAAATTGTGGAACTACCATTTCTTTCTCTTTTATAAATTCAATTAATACGTTCTGCAAATGATTAAATAAATTAAAAACTAAATTTTGAAAACTTTTTTTGGTAATCGATCGTTCTCCAAGGAAATGTGGTGAAGACAAATGTTAAGTTCGCATATTTGTACAGAGCAAACGCAAGGTACCGCATATCAAGAGCGCAAATTGGATGTACGTCTTATCTCACATTTACAAATGGAGTCATGAATCATAGCACTTATGATTCATAGAATTTTATTAGGTGAACTATATGAACCAGCGACAATTTCTTCAAAGGGGAATGTCTTTTCTCTTGTTCAGAAGTGTGTCGCTTCTTCGCTGACTAGCAGATCATGGCTTCCATTTTGGAGAATCGCACGCCATTATCACCTCCGCCAGTGTTGCTAGCTGTCCCCGATACTGGTACCGGAGCTGTACATGGCACGGCCAAGTCTAAGCTGAAAGTCTTTGTAGAGTAGTTTTCCTCCCAGAGGCACGCGGCCCAGGAACATATCCATGGACATGAGGCATAGAGCTTTCCCGTTCATGAGGAATCGCTCTGCAGGGACATGCGGCAGTCGGTGGGCTGACGCCATATGTCTGAGCCAAAGTGCCACGTCCTCTCTTGTCCAGCTGCGTGGATCTGCGCCAAAACAGAAATTATAAATTGATAAAATACATTAGAAATAAAAGAATATAAATAAACTAGCGTACGTGAAAGAACTCGCATGTAATTTGTAATACCCTAATTTTTCCTAAGCGTATCGGAAACTGAAACGTTAAATGAATGGTTGCACTACACGCATTAGAAACAATCTTCATCGGTATTAAGCAAATAATAATAGTACTTCCATTTGTTGCTGCGAGAGCGAATCTTGAATGCAAATAAACGTCGACAATTGCGCAAATCACGGTGTACACAGAATACGTAATATAAGATGAAGGAATCTAAGCCTTCTAAGCGTGACGTCACAAATATGGCCACCAGCATCAAGGGCTCATGGAGGAATATATTCTGTATTCCTCCATGTAATATGTGGTATTGGTAATATCGATGAGCGTCGAACCGGTAAATATTTGTATAGAATGTTCAAGAATATCCCATCCTGTAGATTACTGTGTGAAAAACGTTTCTTTGATACCTTTGACCTCAAAATTTTAATTATTAAGACCCTAGAACGCTTTTTTGTATGAATTACTTAACAATACATCTGACTGAGTGTTGCGGATTGCATTTAATATGAATATTTAGATGCGTTTCTTTAAAACAAATCCTTCATATTTTTAAAATCAAAGTGCAATTCGTCACAATTCTCGTCTCCGAGAAATTCTCTTTCATTAGAGACCTCATTTATAAAGATTGGTTGCGTGTGACAGCCGCAAAAGGTATACTACTGAAATTATATAGGAGACGATAAAAATATTAGAAATGAAAATAATTAAATACATCTGTACATAAATAAAAGGGAAAGCGCGCGTGTGTCGCATATAGACACAAAAACTACTCGACCAATTTCGCTGAAATTTTCACACTTTGTTCTTAGTAATGGGGCTGATTAAATAGCGGTTTGAATTAAATCGGGCATGTGGGGGCGTTATTGATGATGATTCCTTCGTTTATGACTCAAGCGCCCCTGAACTGTACGCAACCCGCTGCACAATCAAGGATTAAGCGCGTCTTCACTGCATACCAGTGTTCTGCCCCTGCGATTGTGAAATAGCGGCCGGAAGCAATGAATTGAAATGTATTACAATAACTGGATCACGTCTGTTGCGCATCAGTTATTTACACATTTGATAGGAAGGCCTTAAGAATTAGTGATAGATGTGTTAAAATTATTTATAGTAGTGTATAAAAAAGCACTGGAAGAAGAAACGTAATATGAAATCTTAAGAGATTGTATTGTTCGGTAAAATCATTTACTCAAATAAGAACATGGTGAAAATGGTGGTTTCCACCATGAATAAAAAGAGAAAGAAATGTTCATGTTATCTTCTAATTTCTATTTAACTTGCAAATCTTTATAAACAAGCCCATGTATAATGATTCATGATAATTTATTTTTACTATATTTCCTACTGCTTACACAGTATAGAAAGGGTATTGTACCATAATGATACGAGAAAAACGGCGATTTTTCAACAGAAAAACTATTGCCGAGTCGTGGTAGAGAAAAAGTGGTCTGTGAACAGCGCTAGCGGTTAAGCCGTAAGCAGTATATTCACCAAAATTGATATTCCCCGATCAATCTGAATGATGGTGCGACCCCTTGATTTTCAAACTGATATTTTGAGTTTTGAGGGTACTTTACATGAAGCATCAATATTTCCAGAATTTTCTCAAAAAATGGATTCAATTTTTTTCTTTCTATTTTTTCTTCTTGATGGAGCAAAACACGTTTAAAGAAATGGGGAAGGTCGCATTTTCATTGAACTCCCAGAATTTCCGAAATTTGGAAAAATTCAGACCTCTTTTGGTATCTTCTACAATCATGAAGATAAATTTTTGTTTCTTAACGAAGTCTGTTCCTCAAAAACAGATCTTCAAATAAGGTCTATTTCAATTTTTCTAAATATGAGTAGATTTTGCATGAAACATAGGTAATTTGTAAACAATTTTAACAATTATATTCTCAAAAACGGCTCCAGATATTTCCTTTAATTTTTCTCGTGTGTAGCAAATTACAGTAAAAAAAAGTGGTGATCCCATTTTTGGCGAACTCTCTGTATTTTCTAAAATTGCAAATAACAGGAAATTAACATGGCAAAAAATATTGATGATAGAGATTTTTTATTAAATGAAATGTTCTAAAAATATTTATTTAAAAAAGTAATCTACATTTTTTTAAAAGTGTTCGTTTAGCCTACGTAATTATCGTAAACGAAATTAAAATACCTGAAAAATTGTACGATTGATCAAGTAGAAAATAAATACGTAAAAAAAGGCGTTACCACGTTGCAATGCAACTCCGGGTTCCTCAGACTATTAACACTTAAGATTATAAAAAAGAATTGTACAATAATAAACAAATTCCACCTACGTTATTCTTATATACCTCTCTTTATTAATCTAAGAATTTTACTATTACCTTGTCTCTTGATTTACGAAACTTTTTTTGTGTCAAAAATAAATGACTTAATATATTTTATAATGATATGTTTTCAGCAAACGCCAATGTCTATAACATCCGACGTAATTATCATCAGGTGACAGTATCAGTAACTCACTACAAACAATTCATACACATTACATGCACATTATTTTACAATACTTTGCTAGATGATATTCAACGATTAAAATAGATACAAAAGTTAAAGTTCTAAGTAAAATCTTTTCTGCTGCACAACTGTTTCTATACAGTCTTCGCATATACTCCAAATTTATAATGCTTTCATTTACTACATCCGTAGAAATACATTAGTCAAACTTTCTGTCAATTGTTCACACACAAAATTACTCATAATGAAATATTTTCAATGTTCCTTTGGAAGTTGTGCAAATTAAGCATTATCGAAATTCAAAATATTCCGATAATCTGTTATAGTCCAATCAAATGGCAGTTTGACATGAAGTCTTTTCCATATCATTCTTTGTTTTTTTAAATCTGAAATTTCAACTTTGCCCCCTGACATAAGTTGAGCATTCTCAGAAAACTGCAAAAATTATTTTTTCAGTTTTCTCTTATAACTTAAAAACACTTTCACGTAAATATGTTAATACATACAAATATATAAATATATAACAGTAAATTTTCTACGATTTATAGGTACTCTCCGTCAGACGAACGGTATAGGCGTTAGAGTACGTTAAATTATGGAGAAACAACTTAATCTGCCAAACAATCTTGTTGTTTTTGTATATTTAAAAAAATACGGACTTTTAGAGATAAGTTGTATTAGACGAACGATTACAAACACGAAATTGTCCGTCTGATGAAAGAGCCCATTAGGAAAACCACTTTCCTCTAAAAGTGTATTTTGAGTCATACACTTTAATAAAAAAACTTTGACCACAGAAGTTGCGACCTTAAAAAATTAAACAAAAAACCTTTTTTGGAAGAAGATAGCGATTTTTTGCCTTAATTTAACTGTTGTAGCTACAAAACCGTTCGTCTGTCGAAAAAAAATTATGAACCTAATACATTGTAAATGTAATATATTTGTATAAAAACATATTTCTATAAAAGTGTGTAGTTTTCATGTTCTAAGCAAAAAACGTGAAAAAGTGCGAATTAAAAATATAAAAATGCATCTTAACTACACACTACAGAAGGAAAGAATGACCCAGTTGTTTCAACGTACGTAGAGGACAAAACTACAGCAATTGCCTTTCAAAGGGGCCATACTCGTATGTTTACAAAATAACTTATAAGAACTATGGACAATAAAAAATTGCTACGGCGCTAGCCGAATGCGTTTACTACACTCCGTGAAGTCACGAAGGTTAAGCACATTCGAGACTCGCGGGTTCGTGGTTGGGTGACCGGCCAGGAACCCCGGGACCTAACGTCGTCGAGCCCCTGGCCGAAGGGATAAAAGGCAATGACTGACTGCGACGTGACGAGACTTGACAAATATTAAAGTAAAAAGCACTTTAATGGAGGATTACTCCCCAGTGCTAAAGCGCTCAACGCCCCTTAAGGGGGCTTGGAGACGCAAAAAAAAAAAAAAAAAAAAAAAAAAAAAACAAAACAAAAAAAAAAAAAACCACGTTCCTGAAAACTTAAATCCATGCAACCTTCATGTGACGCAAACTATACGCGTGCTTTCGTAGATTACTAAACTTCCAGCAGCTTGCTGGCCGCTTGGAGGCGCCAGTGGCGCACCTGGCACAAGAATTTGCTTGAAGCTGCGGGAATGTGCTAATAAATTGTGTCGATAACGGCCTTTTGAAATTCTCAGAATAACTCTCATTGTTGTTTGGGGTTACCGAGTGTATGTAATGTGTGTTGGAGTATGCGTTTTCAAAAGTGTGTTGATGCATTACCTTTAAAGGAATTATTTTTTTGCGCCTAATGTGCTACAATTTGTAACGGGTTTCGAGTTTTAGAAGTGATATCTAAGATATACCCATGGTCTCTTTCCACCATGAATGTACTAATATGGATAGAAATTGCGGTATTACAATTTTACGTGTACGTAACCGTTTCTGATGCCATAAACTACGTGATGTAGCACCACTAGTTTCTTTGTATCTTCGACTCAACTGATGTATTTTAGAGGTCTATCTCTCATGGAATAATCTTTACTACATATTTTTTGCAATGCCAAAAGCAGATAATAAGTGGTGGTTTTTTTGCACGAATGCTGAAAACGTATTTTTCTTTCGTAAATATTGGCAGGGAAGAATGCCATAATTATAAAACGGCAATCGAATTTCATTTAGTCATGGACCGTAGAAAAAAACGAAACTGACGAACTGACGAAAAATTACTACTTCATTGTTTTCATTAAATTCTCGCAGTTTGAATTAAGTCGATTTATTGTTCTCAATAACATTTTTGAAAATAACTCATAATTTAAATTTCCTTTTTTTATTTGTAGATGAATCACATTGATAAGCGATAGATCAATAATAAAACTGTTTTGAAGATGGGCACATTTTTAAAAACAACTTACTATAAATTGTCATTTAAATACTACGAGGTAATGAATTTTAACTAAAAATGTAACCTAAAAAAGGATAATCTAATGTATTTACTTTTTAACTACGAAAAAAATATTTGTATAGTTTACTCTGGGCGTTGAATTAATTATGTGCTTTGTCTCGCATTAGGGCCTTTAACACAAGATTTAAAATTCCCTCGAAATATCTTGTGTACCTCAGCGGAGCAATTGCATGCCGACAGAGCCATCTCCCAGCTGTTAGCAGAGCTATTCGTGAATTGAGCGTTGCTACCGCCGCTATTGTGAGCGACCTACACTACGAGAGCGATCAGCTGGTCAAACTGACGTTTTGGTAGCTCTTGTTTGAATTGAAAATAGCTACGAACGTGTCAAGTGCCACCAAACGAAAAATCATTTAAATTATTCTTTTGCATTTCCTTCCAGCTCATGTGTAATTTTATGATAAACGAAGACTTTCATGTACA
Source organism: Teleogryllus occipitalis (assembly GCA_011170035.1). NCBI lineage: Eukaryota > Metazoa > Arthropoda > Insecta > Orthoptera > Gryllidae > Teleogryllus > Teleogryllus occipitalis. Next base: position 235,750 of record BLKR01001137.1, on the reverse strand, counting down.
TATATTTTTCATTACAAAAATTCATGTTTTTAATTTAAGATGTAAAGGATTAGTTTTCCAACTGCGAATTAAAACGAACAATACAAGCAGACCATGAATAATCAATTATTTTTATTTTTCAGGGTTCACTTAATGATTAAAAAGAAACGTCTCAATACACTTCCAACAGAACGCTTTAGAATTTTGCTGATGTGAGATAATTTGAATTAAAAACGTCTCATCTAACGACACTTCAGATTCATTTTGTACTTAAAAATTAATTCAATCATACGAGTAATTTTTGCACGAAATATTGTCATTGCAATGAATTTCATTGATCACAATTATGCAGGTAAAAAAGCTAAAGATTTATTTGAAAAGTTTGTAATACCTATAGTACAATTGCATATCCACTTGCCTGCTTTTGAATGGTTACATCTTGTGCAAACTAATTCTGCATTTAACTAATTTTTGAAAACATCTTTCTTTTAGTGAGTGATTCAGTGAATGGATATTCTTGAACTTTTATTATACTTTTAAATATCTAAATGACATTATATTGTGTACGGAGCATCATAATCATGTGGACATTCTAGTTACCTATTCAAAGGTGGCATTTGAAGCGTTTAATTTTAGTTTTAAGTGACAGAGACATGTGGGCGAGTAATGAAAGAGATAGGTAATTATTTCTACAATGCAAACACTTTATAGTAACCCATTGAAGGTTAATAGGAGTGCAATATTTGTCTTCTATCGAGCTTCTAGCTCTTCACAAAGTAGAATATCGCGACAAATTAATTGGCTAGCGATTGAAGCTTATATTTTGGTACTGAAGATTTGCATGCAACATTCAAGGGGTGTCGTACGTTTTTCTTGATGAAGTAACTCATGAATATCCGTTATTTCAGATTTTGAATATCCGTTATTTTAGAATTTAAAAGTGTGTGTGTGTGTTAGAGAGAGAGAGAGAGAGAGAGAGAGAGAGAGAGAGAGAGAGAGAGGAGAGAGGAGAGAGGAGAGAGAGGGGGGGAAACTACCAAAAATATCTGTATCCTATCATCATGACCAACGAAATTAAGTACAAATTTGTCCATACATTTTCCGTGAATGCTAAAACCATCAAGCACAAATGCAACTTTTCGGGACATCAGTTCGAAAATGTCCCGAAGCAATACTGTTCACGCGACGCGCCTCCTCTTAAGCGGTAAGCGCCAAAGGCCATCCAATTGAAAATATCGTGATCGCAACGACGACGTCAAAACATGTGTGTACGTCAGCATCGCGACGTCCGTTCTCCGGAGCGATTGCGATCCCTCGCGAGGGCCAAGGCAAAAAGGAAGGAGGCGTGACGGCGGGAGCTGCGGCGCCGGTGACGAATCCGGGGTGACTGCCGACGCGAGTTACCTGTGCGTCATGGCCCTTCGCCCTGACGTCATGCGCCTCCGCTGACGTCAGCGGCATCGATCGCGGACCGCCGCACGCCCGGCCCGGAAGAGCGCTCGCGCCAGCCCAATGCCCCGCCGCCTCCCGAAATGTTCACACTTTTCCAAATATTAACCTATGTTAATACATATAAAATAAGGCCAGCTGTATGGGGTATCAACTACTTTATATCTAATTTTCAGAACTATTGTGGAAATAAAAATCCGTGGGCTAGGGCGTCTTTATGCATTGAGACATGAGAAAAATTAGGGAAAAGAAAATTAATGTATTATATAATGTAATATACGACTGTTTGAACATAATAATGATGCTATAAGTTTGATTTATTGCTTTATGAAACCCTTTAGTTACAAATTATACTATGTTTTGTTAATCGTATTCATGACAATGTACTTTTAGTATTAATGAGAGGAATGGATTTACAAAAATTCCGCACTCTTTCATAATTATTCACAAACATCAAGTAATGTCAGTATCATACTTTACAATTGATTCAATTGATTACAATTGATAAGAAATGATTGCAATTGCATTTGATAAAAATAAACAGTTTTATTTATTTTTCTTTACGTCAAAAACAGTTAAAAACTGTGTATGATGTTCTATGGGGAGAAGATTATTGTGCACGTTTTCAAAATTCTGTCATCCCTACACTAAGGCATATACTAGTTGAATTTTTAAAAAAGAAAACAAGAAAAAAAACACCGCTCCGATGATTCCAAGGATAAATCAGCAATAAATTTGGGGCTCTTATCCAGCATGTCCTTCGTCAAGGAATAATACTTCCTGACGCGACCACATGGAAATGATAATTTGAATAACTATATTTCCCACTGAATTCTAGAAGACGTGCACAGATAATAAAGTTATATTTATGTCCAGAAGCAAAACAAGGGGCCATCTCAGCATTTGCAAACTGAACGAAAAACCTGATAGAGATGGGGGGGTCATTGGCCCGGAGGCTAAGCAAATCATTTTTGACAAAAACCACTGATTCATAAATCAACAGACAAGGCAAGGTACAATTCCTAGTTTAATAAAGAGAGGCTTACAATAATCACGTGGGTGGGATTTGGTTATTATTCGTACAATTCTTTTTTGTAATCTAAAAGTCTGGGAGCTATAAGATGTATTTCCCCAGAATATTAAGCCATATCTCAGGTGGGAATGAACATTCGCGAAATATACACAAGGAGCAGTATGATGACTGACTGAATTGGAAAGAATTCTGAACGCGTAGCATAATGAACTTAATTTGTGTTCAATTCATTTAAATGGACGTTCCATTTGAGGTTTGACTGAATTGAGAGACTTGAACATTTTGAATTCTTAACATCAGTCAATGGTACACCGTTCATTTGCAATGGAGTAAAGAATTATTTATTTGAAATGGAAAACTGCATTAAAACCGTTTTCTTTTCATTTACTATTAATTTGTTATTTCGGAACTAATTTGAAACATCTGATATTGTACTATTTACGGTTTCTTTATTGCAAAGAATGTTCGTATCATCCGTAAAGAGAATTGTTTTTCCATTTCGAATCGTTGTTGAAGTTGTTCAGTTGAAGCAATTTGAATACTATCATCGTATTTCAAAATTTAATTTAGCTAACTTTCGTTATAAGCTGATTGAACTAGGTACACGAGCTATAATATCCCGACATATTTCGTCAATACAATTTTTCGTCGGACAATAACAATAACGCAATTGACTTGTTCGTCGCGATCGATATTATTGACACTCCTAGCCTACATTCCTGGACACCATATAGTGGCTTAACAATATTTAAGTTGACACTGCTTCATTTTTCATGAAAATCTGGTTTCGCGAGTCGGGGAGTTATCGACAGCGAACCAAAGCACTTGTGTTATTACCTGTGATTAATTGCGGAGTGGTGTTGGGGGTCTTCTTCATTGATACTTTGTAAATATTGTGTTACGAATGTATTATAATTTCGGTCTGTTTGATGCCTTCCTGTGTTGAGTGGGGTTGCAGCAAAAATAAATATACTAAAGAAAGTGAGATACAATGTTGTTCATTTCATGTTGTTCATATAATGTTGTTCATGTTGTGTAAATTGGTGAAAAGACAAAATTAATGAAGAAATGGTTATTAAAGTGAATCGAGTAATCAGTTAGAGTATATAAACAAAATAATCATAAATTGATTAATGTCAGTTTTGGCACTTGAAAAATCATTTAAAGAAAGGAAAGAGAGAGAGAGATAAAGGAGAGAGAGAGAGAGAGAGAGAGAGAGAGAGAGAGAAAGGAGGGAGAGAAGTATTCTCGACGATACTAACTTTTTAGAAATACAATAACAGAGATAAAACAACAAAACAAAACCCTAAATCTGGCAAAGCAAGAAGAGATTAAGTACCTAATTAAGGAAGCTCTTTGCTGAAAATTGAATCATGGTTGTCCATAAAGATCTGTTAATATACAGCCTTCTCAAAAAAAAAAAATGATTTGATTGATTTTTAGGCAGCTTATTATGCACAGATGTTCGGCAGGTCACTTTCTGGCGCAGTAAAGATAACATATACTCGCACATTAGCAGACTTGCATAACAATTACTGGTAAATGTCACGTTTATAAATGCGTAAAACTCCGTTATATGGAATTTACCACTGTATGTTCTTAGGCTAAAGTGATACTTTCCGACCTCTCTAGATTCCTAATAGTTTGCAATATTTATTGAGTCACCTGCATAATCAGAAATAGAGTCAATAATAATGGAAGTCCCTCCGCCTGAGTACCCGAGAGAATCGGGCACCGCCACAACAAAGCGAAGAACGCAATCTCATCCGGAGAGTGGCACAGAGCCCGCGACGCGTGTCCTCACTGCAGACTCATTTATGCGAACGATATGAGTATCACCGCGAAATTGGGCTCGAGATTCCAATCCCCCGCCATGACTTCTCTGCATGAGACCACGCCCTAATCCCGCCCGCAGGGTAACCTTTACGACCACATGTTATTGTATCTATCAATATCGGTTTCTCAAGGGAGGGAAGGGAAGAACGTTGAAACATTTTCTTCGTTTGAATGTAAGTACACAATAATATATTTGATCTGATGTTTGAGGGGAAAATATACTAATTTTGAGTTGATATCTAATAGGGAATTTATTTTTTGTTTTAAATCACGAACGCTTTTAAGCTACCCGAAAACGATCGCAATCAATCAAAGTCACCCTGAGGAGGAACTCTCAGCCTTTCCTCCTCTCATGTGTCAATCGCCCATATCTCTCAGCGCTCTTGCAACGACAAGAGGAAACGTCTTTGAAAGGAGCTATAGGGGAGAATCTCCTTCCTTGCACTGCTCTGAGTTTAGCTCAGAGCCAGCAATGTCGCTAATGCCTCAATGCCGGTATGGTTCCTTCCAACGGTGTGCCCCATTTTTCAATTTTATAATTGAGATGTTCGAGATTCATACGTTCATGTCAGTCTCTCAGAGTGAGTCGAATGAAAACACGGAGAGAGATTGTAAACCAACGCTGTGATAATGCGATGGAATTCTCTGGAAAGCTTCTAAGTGGAGTTTTATCAAGTTGATTGTTAGGAAAGAAGGAATATAAATATTAGTGTATTAGTGAATAATTTAAGATGTCCCGCGACAAGTACGTGGTCCGAGAGAATAGATAAAGATATATGGAAAGAGAGAGAGACAGAAAGAGAGAGAGAGGGAGAGAGAGAGAAAGGGAGAGAGAGAGAAAGGGAGAGAGAGAGAGAGAAATGTTTCTTTTATGCTCATAATTTCAATTCTGGAATAAATTTGACATTTATGCTTATAGTTAATTATATGACTCACGTGTTATTGCATTCAAACACTTTTTTCAACACATTTCACAGTACTCCCAAAACATTTTCATATTTTACACCAATATGGATTTATTCACTGCTTGAACAACCATCCAATTCTCCCGAGTGTCTTCAGCATCAAGGCAGGCATGGCGGCGGTGGGGACGTACCTGCGGGGAGGTATGCTCCGTCGCAGTAGGCGGGCGGCACTCGCCACGCCCACGGCCCCGGCGCCTCGCGCGCAGCCAGCACGCCGGCCTGCATGGCCCCGCACGCACGCACCTCCTGCTACTCCTGCGGCACACACACACGAGCACACGTTACTTGGCGTTAACCCTCGCATGGCCGAGCGGGGGAACCTAAGTTCTCTTATTTATTACAATTAAAGGGAAGAAGGTAGTAGAATTTGTTTGTCTCACGCATGTAAATATTCATTTATTTCAATTATTCTAACACACTTTTTATGGTAATACTGTTGTTGAATTACATAGGAATGGCTTTAGGAGGACTCGAGTTACCTCTCTTTTCTCTTTCTCGTTGATGATATTTTGACTTCACATTCATATTTCTGGCGTATTTGGCCATTGTTTCATGACTAATATGTCACTATTGTTAGAGTAACTTGTCTGTACTGGTAATTAGCGATTGTCTTCGGTTTGACTCTCCAGGCAGCGTTTTACATTATTGTCAGTTGTGTTGCGTGAATTGTAAGAAATTGCCTTTACGCCAGCTTTGAGTAAGCGAGATATTAGACAGTTGATTACAGATGTAGATATTTATTTTACATATATTCTAAAAGTTCTCTATAAGCGAGTCCCAGTAATCTTGTAATAATAATAATGATGTGAAATTACAAATATTTCATGCAATAGTTATTTCAAATATATCACGACTTAGATGAGTAAGCAAAAGCATTTTTTTCAATATATTACAACTAATTTCCATATTTACACAAATGTTCATGTATAATATTGTAAGATGATAAACAATAAACGCAATAAAGAAAATACTATTCTATACTCAATATAACAGCGGTTTTGTGACAACATTTCGTGGGGGTCACTTGGGTCCCCCACACTGACGGCTATGTTTCAGTATCACGCTTGGCCATGTGAGGATTAAGCGTTTCGAGATATAAATGTATGTGATGGCTCAGATTAAATGTTACGAACGTTTGGGGCGTGTAGGTACGTCGCAGATGACTACTTTTTGCCGATGCAAACGATCTTGGCTGTTCGGGTAACGCCGCGTTGAAGGCTGTGGTGCCTCGACCATTTTGTCGTGGTCTTTCTCAGGGCTGGTCTGGTCTCGTCCTTCCTCAGGGCTGCTCATCAAACCTGGTCAGAATAGTCCTGAGGAGTACCATGGCAAGACAGTCGAAACGTTGGTACCATAACCTTCAACGCGGCATCATCTGGACAGCCAAGATCTTTTGCATGACTCTGACCACGGAAGCCTACGACTTCACTTTTTGCTAAGGGCCATGTGGTGCGAAATCTCATATTATGAAGTTATACATGTGGCGTTATTTTCCCCTGACTGGGGGATTGTGCTCATCGTGCACGTGTGTTTGTTAGGTACACTTTCTGAAGCCGTTAGATTTTGCCATGCCAAGATTTTGCAAAGAGACCCTCCTCTCACTAATACAAGCTGAAATGCATACCAATCAGGGGAAAATGTCACACGCAGAACTCTGCTTTTAAGATTTTCCAACACTTCATTAGTCAAAAGAGATTGTCTTCGGCCTCCTCCTTGCCCCAGATTTTTGTAACACTTATTGTATAACAGTCTGTACAGGTGATTCCAAAATAAGTTCACAAAAGTCGGGAGGTAATTCGTAATTGAAAAAAAATGCAAAAGTTGTCTCATACTCATATTTCTAAAATGCTTTTGGCATTAACTTAACGAGTTCATTGCAGAACCTCCTCACATGGTATGGTGTATTTCTGCTGGTGATTTCATTCGGCACAGACCACAATAAAATATTTTCCAATTAAAATGTGATGCATGCAATGTTTTCATTGCAGCCCTCGACGAATACTTCAACATCTACTCTGATTGAACAGGTTACTTATGTCATTCGGTAACAAATGCTTTGCCTGTTTATAAGAATTCTTAGACTTGGTAATCAATTAGATATCTCATTCTATTTTTTAAGACTGCTTCTTATCTGTCTTGGCACGAAAATCTCCCGAAATGTGTTGCTATGTCCATTGCAGCCATTGCAATAACTTTGTAATATCTGGTGCTTGCGGCCATTCAGTGATTTAAGCCATCTGAAAAGTAAGCCTTAAAGGACCTTAAAAATCAATTTTCGATCAAATAAGATTAACATCAGATATAAGATCACATAAGGTAGATGTTTTTGGCGTGTTTTCCTTTTCGAATGTCCAGCCGAAGAGTGTACGAGAAGAAATAAGTACGTATATTATATGAATTATTTTACCACTTATACCCTATAGAAACTTGCAATCGCTATAAATATACTTTCTGCAAAATAAACAAAGAATAAAACACGCATTGGGTGACCAACAAATCATTTAATTAACATTCTACGCTCAAAATTTCATGATTAAGAGGGCAGATACCACTATCAAAACTAATATGTATATATGTGTAATTAAATACTAATTTCAACAACCGAAAATACTAAATTCTTCGTGAGAAATGCAATTTGAAATTTCACTACGTCTTCTTGCTTTTCGCGTGAAAATGTAGATGTCCCACATAACACGTGAGTATAGCGTGTTGCCTATCTGCAGTGAGATTTCATAGAATTTGCAATGAAAAAAATTATCCAGAAATAAAACAACTTATTTAGAAAAATGCATAATTAATATTGATATTTAATTGTGTGTTAACTGAGAGAAGTTAATATGAAGGGCTTCTTTCAGAAAATTTCCTTCTATCAGTTCAAAATGTCGCAATTGTGAAAGAGTTGATATGCTGTGGAGAAATATGTCACGAAAACTTTTAAATGTAAAAAAATATTTTTATTTAATGATTGATGTTTTTAAAAGTGTATGTAAAACAAACAAAATGTAATAGAAATAACGTGCACAATATTGTGAAAATATTTAACAACACCAGTGAAATTTTCAATTATTCTATCAATAACACATTTTTCTTGTTCATCGTGGAAGAATTTGTAGCACTGTGGGATCGATTGGAGGTGAACGGACTGTTCGCATTGCGGGAAGACGAATTTGGAACAAGAGCAGCAAAGCACCGGGAAAGTAGCGGAGAAAGAAGCATGTCAAAACAGTGCGTGCATTTCTCTAGAAAATCGGTAACAATTAACATCATTATTCTAATGTTAATGTATTTTAATTAATGCATTCATTAATTTTCCCCCATCTCTCCATTTGTTTCGACGATAGACTCCAAATAACAGACGCGGTTGAAGTTTGTAAACCGAGGCAATAGCCGACCATAGAAAAGAATTACATCAAGAAATTCAAGTACGTGGACTTTGGCACCTTCGTTATTTTTATGAAGAACTAGAAATTAGCAATAATAATAATAATAATAATAATAATAATAATAATAATAATAATAATAATAATAATAATAGCTCATTCAATATTCAGATTTTCTGCAATGATGAATTAAGTTAAAAAATAAGAATACTTGAATTGAACTGTTGGACATTACTTTTGCGTGTGTTATTTATCTTGTTTGTATATATTCCTTATGTTGTTTGTAATTAGTTTTCGAACTTTAAATATAGTTTGAAGATCACGTGGTTCCTTAACGTTCGGCTGTCGTTAAAATAGCCTTTTGATTCCTCTGTTGGATTACGCAGATATATTTACAGAATAGTATTACGAAAATTGTGTCTGCTGTCGGAATAGTGTTACGAAAAATGTTCCACTGTTTCCACAAGTTCATCGGCAACATCAACTTCGTATTGAAGCTGTATAATGCTAATATATGTCTGTTGTACGATCTGCGTTTTTCTCTGATTCATGCACAAAATGTTTCAACGTCATCTTTTGAAGGAGGAACAGCATTCCTATTCCATTTTTGAGTCACATTGCGATGGAATCTCTTCGCGAGACATAACGTCTAATGCCTTGAGCCCATGCTCGGATTTTCTCTTTAGTTTCTCAGATACCATTGTGTGATTTTGAATCGGAGTACGTTTTGTTGAACTTTAGAGGTGTGCGTTGATTTAGAAGATGCCTCGGCTAAGAGTGATATTTCACGCCGTGTCGGCTATCCGTTTCATAAATCTTTTTACCCACGGGGGTTACGGAGCGGTTTACTCTGGTTGCCGTCAATGTTCTTGGTTGACCAAAATTATCTGAGGTACCAGAGATCCAATTGCATACACGACGTGATTGATTTCAGTAATATCTAGATCTCGACTTGGGGTCTATGCCAACTCATTTAAGACAGAATTCGCTGTCTCCAACACTCTTTTAGCTTTAGCATTTTCGTATATTCTCCTCAAAGGTGCACGAAATTTGAATAGAAGTAGACGAACGCTTTCTATCTCGCGTCGCAGGTGTTTTTACTTCATGTCTTTATCATGTGCTTCAAGTATTCAGTCTTTGCTAGAGCTGGACAAGAGACGATATTGTGTGATCAATGGTTTCTACTTGTTCCTGGAAAATGCGGCGTTTATCATCTTGGAAAATTCTGAGAACCGCTTGATCATAATGTCGAGTTCTCAACATATTATTATTATTATTATTATTATTATTATTATTAATATTATTATTATTATTATTATTATTATTATTTCAGAAGAAGAATAAATACGAGGACTGATTAATGTTAAAATCTTTTCGAGTTTTTTTGTATTCACGAGTATTTTTCTAATGAGAAGAATTGACCAATTGTAGGTGAGGATGATATCATTGCATTACACAAAGCTAACCAGTACGCTTATAACTTTAAAAGATATGAAGGTTTAAGATGGTCTTAGAGAGAATGCTTGTAATACGAAGAGAATATTTCATTAATTCCGTTTACCCGAACGAACCACGCCTGATTCATTGTTTACAATGTTTCAATACGTGTGATTTATTTCATTAAGGAAGGCACCCAATTTGGAATTCTAGTTATCTAAAAACTTGCAACCTGAATTGCGAGATTCAGATAACAAAATTCGAATTTTGTATCAAATTTCCTCAAGTTCTTCGTCGAAATCTGAGATTTGAAAGAAAGAACGTTATAAATAGGATGTTCTGCGTCACGCAAAGTTTTAGAACATAATCTTGTGTCGAATGTCATCCTCTCTGACTCACTGAACTGAAGCCAGTAAGATTTTTATCTAAAAGTTGGTACCGTTGATTAATTGGTTATGATTTGAATGTACGCTATTTAGTTCGTAATATACAATAATGGATATAACACATTCACTTACAAAAACAAAATTTTGCAGTTTGTTAGAATGCTTGCCATAAAATGTTGGGAATACACGTACTTCGTAAAATGAAATATAATAAATAACAAATTTTCGTCTCTTAGCGTCTGTCTCGTGTATCGATGCATGTCAGGATTGCTTTTGTACAACGGTTATGCAAACGGGACTTCCATCACCAGAATGCTGTCCATCACGGCCTTCCACGCCTGTAGCCATTTTTTTCGGCAGCTGTGGTCCTCGAGCCGGCCGCGGTTACGGCAGGATCTGCGCGGAGGCGGGGGCGTCGGCGTCGGCGGCAGTGCGTCGCGGCGCTTTGTGGCGGCGACGGCCCATTGAGGCGCCGGATATCCTGATAGCCGATATTTGTCGCGCCCCGCGGCGAGTGAGCCGCGCAGAATGCAGCCGGAAGCGGCCTGCCGGAAACGGAAGGCCCGCGCCGCGCCTCCCCCTGCGCCGCCGCGTGCAGGGCTGCCGGCTGCACGCGGTGGCGGCGGGGGCGCGGCCAGGGGAGGAGGGGAGCATGGGAGCCGAGCGCGGCCGGCTGGAGGAGCAGAGGCGAACACTGCGCACGGGATGTCCTGCCGCCCCCGCACGTTCCCTGGCGCTTTGGTCACTTGACATAGGGCTGCGCGAAAAGGCGAATGGATATTACTCTTCTGAATCTCAACAAAATACTGAAGTATTTAACCATATTTAATAGATTATATGGCACCTATCATAAGACGTTTTTCATAATTCTCTTGACCTTCATGTCAAGATTGGTGAAATATGAAGGTGACTTTTTTCTGGTTGATATATCGAACTGTGATTTCTTTCGAATCAACAATGTTTAACTCATAGGTAGCCGTGAAAAAGATTTTTAAACATGTATTAATAGTATTTGGTATTTCAAAAATTAAAATTCAAGTTAACATAGGAAATAATTTTGCAAAGTGTAAATACTGTCGTTAGTGTTTGAATTTTCTAGCTTGAAAATCCCTACGTTAAAAACAATGATCATGTAATATTCGCGCTGATACATGTAATATGTGATACACGTCTTCTAGAGTTCAGAGGGAAATATAGTGATTCAAATTATCGTTCTCCATGTTGTCTTGGCAGGAGTATATTCATTCACGAAGGCCATAATGAAGGATAAGAACCTAAATCTATAGCTGATTTGCCTTTCAAAATATATTTTATTACATCGGAGAGAATATTTTGTTAACGATTCTGGCCAAAAATGCTGTTTACCATCTGTATACAGAATTCAACTTGTATATGGTTTTGGATAGGGACCCTAGAATTACGAAAACGTTCACAGAATACCCTTCTCGCCGTAGCACGTCACACACGGTTTTTAACTTTTTTGACGTAAAATAAAATGAAATAAATATCCATAACCTCACTGTAATGGAATCGCTAGGAATCGAATATATCCGCTCAAGTGATGTGTCCACAATGGAGAGGTTGACAAAACAAGTGTGTTTGTCCCGGACGTATACTACGGAGATTCTCCTCTGTGAAAAGCTGAACGCACATCAGAGATGCCTGTTCCGAAAGAAGTTTCATGGAAAAATACAAATAACTTAATATACATATGTAAAATATATTATTTATTATATAAATAATATATAATAATTTAAATATATAATAATAATATTAATATGTTAAATAATTAAAATAATATTAAATATATTTTATATAATATTTCACAAACTTTCTGATGATCTAAAAATAGCATCATTTGTAGGGGTATTTATTACAAATAAAATTATTAGGCATATTTATATGAGACTATTCCATTCGGGAAATTAAAACCATTAGTATTTAACTATGCATACAAAATGCCCCAAACAGGGCGGTGTATCTCAATAGTTTATTGCCTTTTCTATCCGATCTTTCTTACCGCTCCTCCCTACTGGCCAATCATAAACTGTGACTCATCTATCTTAGGAGGCAGTATACATCGGCCGCTATGTCGATGTCCAAACCGCGTATGTACTGTAACATAACCTCTTTGTCTTTAACAAAGTTTTTCAATTATTCTCAATATTTGGCGCATTTTGGAACTCTGTTGGACATAATTTCATTCATGGAATAGTCCTATTAAATACCACTCGTGCTTTGAAAAGGCTCAGATAATTCCCTCACTGTTTCGTGAGTCGGAAATTTATCAACAATTTCCAAAGCACCCGTATTATCTATGAAAATTTATTTTCAATAGAAGCTTTAAAAAATACATATTTTGTTTCTTTCCATATTTTGCGAATGAATGTAGAAGGAACGATTGAATATGCTCGTAATTATATGAAATGTTGAGGGGCATTCACTACAAAGACCAGGGAGAACAATAATGTTACTGTGTTGCAATAGCAACGCATGAAGCGGTTACCCACGGACGTACGAGAGAGAATAATGATAATGTAAATTTATAGACGCACATGGGGAAGGGAGAAAAATACAAGCAAGCAGATACCTTTGTGGCTGTCCTACTTGGAAGTCGGCCAAAACCTGATGCCCGACTTTCAAAGCATTTCAGAAGTAATTAAAATTTGTCGAAGATGCCTCATTTTCTGAGTTGTCGTCTGAAGATGAAATGCAAACTACTGTACTAAAAAGAAAATGTAATAAAGCAGAGAAGTAATAGTGTATCATTCAATCTCGCTTTCGTTATGACCTAAAATATTTTAATATAATATTGTCACGTCTAGACCACTTCAGCATTGGCAAATCTAAATGGAATTTATAATGGGGAAAGGAGCTCTCCGCAGATAATTTTGGGATTCTCCTGTTTTCCCCATTTCTCATTCAAACATTAATTATCGATATCGATATCATCTACCCATTAAATAACACAGGCTAAGGTTTATAATAGTTATTTATGCACAAAAAACTTTATAAGGGTTCTAATAATTAGCGGCAACAAAACGCCAGAAGGTCAAAGGTTCTTTGGCGTTTGTTTGCCGCTAGATTTTATGCAAAATATTTTATTTTTATCTAGTTTTAATGATCCATATATGTACTAATTAATTAAATTTTAACTTTTGTCTTTTCGTATTTCCCTCCTATAATTCCATGCATAAGCAAACATGTAACAACCTTCAATTGTTTTCATATTATCCTCGTCGCCACGATCCTCTCGATCCAGGTAAGTTATGCAGTGTATATCGAACTCCGAATCGAAGCCAATATCAAGAAATAACAAGAGAGCAAAACATAAAAATTGTTTTAAATTTACAGGGAATTTATATCTACTTGACGCGCTTATTTCATAATTGAGCTCAGTATTATTCTATCATATAAAATTTTTCACAACGCACTCGTATATTTTTAGCTATTCGAAATTTACCTCATGGAGTTATTAAAGATATCTGATTAAATAAAGTTTTCTGGAAAATACTGCTTGTGATTTTTACCACACAAACCATTACTCATAATCTTCGTGTATAAAAAAAATAATTTCGTGACTTGTTATGTGTTTTTATCTTCCGTGTGAAGATGTGAGTATTGCTCTTCTTCTTGTGTGTGCTCTGTGGTGTGTCTCAGTGTAGCATCCATCAGACGTATTTGATCATATTCCACCGTCCCTGAAATCTTTTTTTATCTCCATAATATCCAGATGGAAACTTTCTCCTTACCACTTGTTCATCGCAATAAAATGTCCAGGGACATAATCCAAATGTGAATACAGAAAGTGAGTGTTCAATCTTATTAAACAGAGATCTTTGAAGCTCTTTTCCATATTGTTAATTAGTTAAGCGTGGCATATTCATACGATTATATTCAATACGAACACATTCATACGAGTATTTTCAATTTTTTGTCTGTGCTACGCAAGATCATAATAAAAAGACATTTCAGCATACAATTGCTTGGTTCGTCTAAAATACACGGGAGACAATTAAGTTTTTCCACAAAACAATCTTTATTGCGTGCCGGCATAATTATTCATGGATCCCAGCGAACTTAATAGTTAAAGAGTACCTATGATTTTAATTCTGAATCTAGTCAAATGAGTTTGTAGGGTGAACATAATCATTCTTTTCCCTACCGGAGATGGTGGCGGAAAAGAATGGATCTCATGTAGTCCTTAGCTTGTTGACAAGGCACTTACACGTATTTTTATAGGAAGAAACACGAACGTATGTGTTGGCTTTTAGGATTCCCTCTCAGCCAGAATCTTCGTTACCATCAGCTAATTAGTTGTCAAAATTTCGTTTCTGAAGAGCCACCATAGTACTGCCTATTTATCGAACCTTCAGCGTCGTAAATGCAGCCGTATAGACCATTAAAAGAAGTTTACTTCCTTATTTGAAAAAAAAAATGAAAGTGAAGGATGATGGAAAGATTTTGTGCCAAGCCCAACGAAGCGGTTGACGGTACGGTGAAGATAACAGCTGTTATCTAAGACCAGGGAGAAATTGTAGTAAGCTGAAAGTATAAACTCGGAACAGAAGGAAAGCAAAGGAGACAGAGATTCGGCAGTTCACGCAGTCGCAGTCAGAAGAGACGCGAATGACTAAGTACATTCGCCTCCCGCAGTAAGATATTAGATAAAAATGTAATAAACATGAAAAGTACACATGTCTTCAAGGTTAATAGAGACAGTCTACAAGGATTAAAAGCGAAGAAGGAAACAAGAAACTCTACGTCAGGATTATTTCAAGTTTCTGTGTGAATACACGTAGTTTGGGTGCACATCTTACATTAGAGCGCCACTGAAGAACATAACTACCACGTTTAAAGTTCATGTGATTGGAATGTAGATGTAAAAAAAAAGTTTTTTGGCGTCGATATTCTTTCGTCCTCCATTTGATGGAAATGACACAGTCGTAAACTCCACACCATTTCCTACCAAATGATACAGAGTCCAAAATGAGTAATACCAAAGTACCTCCTACATCGAGCGATGCCAAACTGACGATTTTCCAATTCTAACAGTTGAAGTGCAATCGAATTAGTGTTGAAAACAATCGGAAACGAGTGATGAAAAATGAAAATTGGAAAAACCGATGAAAAATCACGAGAAGATCCACTTCCAGAAGGCAATAAAACCGAAATAACCGGGGAGGCCATGTGCCAGTTAACTCACACGAAAGTTTGGGATGGAAACGTAATTGATAAGGAAATGAGTTTGTAGACGAAATGCACATTACTTCTTTTATGCGGCTACGACATCACACGTAAATAATCATTTACAACCATCATAGCTATAATGGTGAAGCAGTCATATATATAATGGTGGAGATATGATTTTACCAGAAAATAAATATATCTGTGCTTCAGTTTAAACATCGAGACATCTGAGAACCTTTTCCGTTTGACTACATATAAAGAGAAATACAAGTGAGCCAATAAATTCCAAGTGAATGGGCCCTTTCTAGCAACAAAATGCTGCATTTTTGCGCTAACCCCATCAGGAAGTTCTGTTGTTCCGCAGTCGTCGCCAAAGCAACGCCCTCTCGAGGCGCGAGGGAGCGCAGCCACAATGGGCGAGGGCGAGGTGGGGGCCGGCCCAGAAAAGAATGCCAGCCGGGCGTGCAGTACACGTGAGGCATTCACGCGTGCGGACCGGACGTCTACACTGAGTTAGCACAACCGCCGTCCTCCACTTATGACGCCTCGGGGCGAAATGGTCGTCCTTTATGAGCGGCAGTTTCGTCCACGCTTATTCCGCTCGCTTCCGACAAGAGCCAGACTTCGTACGTCGCTTCTGCCTGACGCTAGTTCTGGACTCTCTATTTGCCGCTCTCGCTAATTCGGGATTGCAGTCTTAACAACCTCTCTAAACCAATGTGTTTTTCATGTTACGTCTCATGTAATATTATCTGAGGTTTCCTTCGCGAAATCAAATATTATTCCGTGCCACAATATTCTGGAAGAGAACTTGATTTCATTTAAACATCTCCCTTTCATTGCGATACTTACGAGTATTTCACTATTGGCGACTGCAATCTCTTTCATAATTAAGTTATGAAATTGCACATCTTATTTTCTTAATACTGTACTGTTAGATCGACTCAAGGCAGACAGACAGAAACGAAAAGCCTGTGTTAACAGCCGGCGTCCGTTAAAGGCAGTCGAAACGAACGAGTTGCGTCTAAAGTGTATGACTACGCTTATTCCAAGGAACAGTCTTTTTTGTTTACATGATTTTTCTCTCAAGAAAATTGTATTAAAGAAAGTACTAAACGATACCTGGCTGATCAGAAAAATAAGTCTCCCTTGGTGTTTATCGGCTTAATGTTATCAATCCCTACAACAATATATCAATCTAATATGAATTAAACTTTTCCTTTTTATAAGATTCAATCAATAAATCTTTTTTCTGAAAACTTTAATATAAATATTTTCAAGTGTATTCGACTGTAAAACTATTTGTGCCAAGCAGATTCAATTCGTGGATACTTTGGCATTTGAAAACAAAAAGTTAATGAATAAACTTTTGTTTGGACGTTCATAAATATGATTCTTTGTCCGGAGGTATTATTCAAACGAGATAATTCACATTACATTTGTCTTGAATCTAGAATATGTTTTGTGGTTTCTTTTTTACTTTTTATTTTATATATTTTTATTTGCAATCTGTTGCACCCGAACAATAGCCAAATCTTTTGATAAAGTATTACAATGGCATGTGTAGTCTTTCATGGATTCATTTTCTGTAGTAAATAAATATAAATAGTATACACTATTAATATAACATCAAAAGCCAAATATAATTTTCGGGTATGATAATATATCTTGCATTTAATGATCGAATCTATTTAAGAGATCCAGGGGATGAAATCTGCACCATCTTCTTAAGTGTTGACTATTGTGTAGTAAGTTTAATGCTGTTCTTTCCTTCTTGATAGGTGACTTCCCAGTCATTTTTTGATCAAGATGTAGACCAAGGAATTGTACGCAACCTGAGCATGATAGACTAGAAATGTAATACTAATTCCGTACATTTGAAAATAAAATTATATTCGATTAAAATGAACCCACACTATGGAATATTTCAGATCAATAATCGTAACAAATTATTCGTTGCCCTGCTACATCGTCTGTTAACGGTAATAATTATGGTAAAAAAAACTCAATTCTACTAAATTGTCACCCAGTCTTCCAGTGTATTTATTGCAAATCTGAGGAAGCAAATATACGAATCTGCAAGTATGAGGAAGGAACACAAGAATTTGCATCGAAATGAAAGAAAAGCGGAGGAAACGGCTCATAAGAGTATCAGATGGAAGGACTGGTACCACCCAACGTATCTTCAAGATAATCTAGCATCTCGGGAAGCAAGCTGCCGTGAGAGCATGGTTAGTGAAGTCCAGCACCATTTTTCAGATAACAAATCGGCGGAATACGCCAAAGGATCGTCTCGCCCTAGTTTCCTGCACGTGCAGCCGCCGCGCGGCGCGGCGCGGCGCCCCTCGCTTTCCCTAATTAGGAGGCGGCACGGGGGGGGGGGGGGCGGGCGCGCGGCCGCTTCCGCCGGCATGGCGTGGCGCTCGGCGGGGCGAGCGCCCCTGCTCCGCGCTCGGCCCTCCGCGCGCACCCCGCGGCCCAGCTGACGCGCGCGCGGCGGAAGGGGCGGCGGTGGCGGCGGCGGCGGGCGGGAGCTCAACGTTTCGGAATTAAGGCGCGTTCACAAACCTAAGCGTAAAAGAAATATAAAACCTTGGTGCCGTTGTTTGTTTGTTTGTTTGTGATTCCGGACGCGTCAATTACTGTGGTTATTAGTCCCGTGAATGTAGTGCATGGGTTTTTTCCTCGGGCGGAGGCGGCGATCTTCTCCCTCTGGATGGCGAGATCCGGCGCCGACCTACATGCCTAGCGGGGTATCCTCCTCAGGTATCTCCAACCAGCGGGGCACCGACCCAGGCGGAACAAGCTTTGAGCTCCCGACCGGTCTCCCGGCATGTGTGGTAGTGTAGTGCTGTTAGTGTCAGTGTGGGTGTACGGGGTAAGGATAGGACAAGGAAGGGAAAGGAAAGATCGCGCGCGGTCCGTGACCCGTTTGTTGGGGTACTGCTCCGGAATTCACCTGGTGTTGATCTGAGAAACCACGGAAAACTACCGATCAGAGCAGCCAGCTGCTAGAATTCTCCTGCCGACAGCGACTGAATTCGATCTGTAGCTGATTAGGTAGTGTCGAAAATCTTGCCATTGTTGGGACTCGAACCTAGAACCTCCCGGTCATGCAGTTGATGCACTGAATCACCTCTCCCAGTCGTGGTGACGTCTTATGCGATGGAACCTCCCAGCATGCGGAACGTACACGCGAACTTGAACATAAATATAACACGTCACCATGTAAGTTCGCAATCTCCAAGCCTTTACGTTCACGTTAACGTGGTTCAAGGACAGCGGTTATCGGTACCACAGCAATATCCAAGAACGTCTAACGTTTTTGTT
Source organism: Teleogryllus occipitalis (assembly GCA_011170035.1). Lineage (NCBI taxonomy): Eukaryota > Metazoa > Arthropoda > Insecta > Orthoptera > Gryllidae > Teleogryllus > Teleogryllus occipitalis. Next base: position 216,765 of record BLKR01001137.1, on the reverse strand, counting down.
TGGCAGAAGCCAATTCTGTTTTAAGACCATATTTTGCCATCATTGCTCATGAAACGTTCTTAAGAATCACTCATCGGAGGCTTGGTTTGGGGAATCTTTGTCACCCTAGCACAATGGCATCCGTTTTATTTATTATCGTTAATTCTTTTATACATTTTTGTTAAGTATATTTATTGTGTAAATAGTTATTACATTGATGAGTCTGTCTTCAAGTGTATATGTTCACGGTCATTGTGATTGAAGTTTAGGTTAAATGCAAAGACATATGTTAATGTCCTCATATTTACGTCAACCTTTCCCCTGAGAATGAGCCTTATTCCTGGGAAATTTGACAATAAGTGTGGTGGTGGCTACAGTGGCAAAGGTAGCGAAGGCCGTGGTCTCATCCGGAAATTTTCAGTTCTCTTCTTTAAATTGATGCAAACTAAAAGTTGTTTATAAAAAAAGTATCTATTTCCAAACCCTGTGGTAAATTCAGACGAAAATTAATTTTCTTACTGGGCTATAAACATGTTCATATCGGAATCAACAGAAGATAATGTAACAGGAAGAATATTTTCGACCTCCGTTACGCAGGGGATGGAATCAGCATCCAAATATACTGAGCTGAAAGCTGTAGGTTTAACCCAATAGTGTTGATCCATATAAGGAAAGAGTTTTCGCTGTGTGGTTGTGAAATGGTTAGCTGTTCGTACTGCCAAGTATATGTGAACCATCATCCCATCCGTGTTGTAGTATTGTCTCACCATTCACCGCTCTCGGACCAGTCACGTGCTTAGAGCTGGTCCCCACTGGGGCAGTGTCCCGCTTGTGGTAGATACTGGTTGAGGAAATACCCGCAAGCCAACGCAGGTCGGTGCCGGATCTCGCTATCGGGCGGAGAAATATCACTGCCACCTCCGGCGATAAAACATACACTACACTTACGGGACCAATAACCTTAGCAGTTGATGCGTCCGGAATCACTAATAACTTATAGTCAATCAATCAAAATTCTCCGCTCTGGGAGTCTCATTCTTCGCCTTTGCCCAGAAAGAATTGTGACACTCAACATGAATTGTTTAATATACTCGTAGAAGAATAAAATGAATATCTCTATAGCGTTCACGTTTACCTGTGGTGGCGCCAGCGACAGTCCTGGGGTGTCGGTAAGTAGTTACTTTGGCCGCCCTGTTCCACGAGAGGTGCGGCAAGAAAGATGGCAAAGGTAACGGCGGTGCAGGGGCAGCGCGATGCACTAACGATGGAGTCGAAAGCAGAGAAGCAGCCGCCAGATGGATCCCGGCGCACCTGGCGCCCCCCCCCCCCCCCGACGGCCGAACGCAGGGCGCGGAGGCCCACCGCTGCCCAGGAGCCCCTCGGCGCCAAGTGCCGCCACCGCGCCTCGCTTTTCATGTTTCCCCTCCACAGTAACCCTGAGGAGGCGGGAATTTATTTAGTTACTGGTTTACAAATTATGCTGCTGCCTTGCGGCTTAAGCAGCTAAGGGAGAGGTAAAGAAAAAGCTAATAGCAACTAAAGCCAACTTAATTCTAGCTTAAATCTAACTTAATAATTATGTTGTAGCACTTTGGCATACTTAATTTACATGAAAAATGTCATTGTTTTTTTTTCTTAATTCTAAATGTTTTTGTGTGGTTTTCTATGTGTTTCTTTTACTAGTTTATATTTCGTTCACGCATCATTCATTCATTATATACATAACCATTCATTCCCACAGCACTGAACTGACTTCTGTTCGCCACGGCACTGACTTGGCTCAAAGTCGGCGCTTCGCTGGCCGGCTGGCCCTTCGGATGCACGAGGCAAGTGGCATAGCTCTAGTTGGTGTCAGCCGGGGCGAAACTAATGGTGCACCCCCCCCCACACACAGACTCATACACACTCAAATTGAATATAAAAACATCTATTTTGTAAGGTACACGAGTTGTCTATTTTTTGCATCTGCTTAATACAACATTACGCTTCAATGTATTAAAGACAACGACATTATTACATACACTTCACTATTTACATAACAGACTAAACTGTAAAGGAGTTTGTTGCAGTTTACGGTCTGTTATGTAAATAGTGAAGTGTATGTAATAATATAGCTGTCTTTAATACATTGAAGCGTAATTTTGTATTAAACAGGTAAAAACATCTATTTTTGATTAGTTTTTTAAATTATTTAATAAAGATGCAAGTATATTTGCACGTGATATTTATTTATTTATTTAATTTGTTGCGTCTACACCTTGTCGCAACGCGTCTCCAAGCCCCTTAAGGGGCGTTGAGCGCTTTGCATTAGGGAGTAATCCTCCATTAATGTGCTTTACTTTTAATATTAGTTAAGTCTCGTCACGGTCAGTCAATGCCTTTTATCCCTTCGGCCAGGGGCTCGACGGCGTTGGATCCCGGGGTTCCTGGCCGGTCACCCAACCACGAACCCGCGAGTCTCGAATGTGCTTAACCTTCGTGACTTCACGGAGCGTAGTAAACGCATTCGGCTAGCGCCGCCGGCGATTTTAATGTATTGCGAATTTATAATATATTAAAAAACTGTATATAATTCAGAATAATTAAAATGTATTTTTTAAAATAAATAATATAAAACAGTGTATAACTAATTAACAAATGCATGTTTTTTATAAAAACACTTTTCCAGATTTAAGAGCGGCAACTTTATCTATAATTTCATTTAAATCGATCCCCCCCCAACTACGCCACTACAGGAAACAGAGAGAATCTGCTTATCGCGGAGAGATAAGAGAACATCGCCAATAGATGCTTCTATGTGATAGATACCACACCCACAATAACAATAATATTACTGTTAATCTTTCAAATACCATAAGTTGCTCAAATTTGTTAAAACGATGTTCAAATGAATAAAACAAAAATTTAGAAAAAAATTATAAATGTATTAATATTGTTTTGCTTCTCCTGATTAGTTTCCCGTAATAAAATTGGTTTATGAAATAAAACTACTACAGGGACGATATCTAAGGTATTTTCGTTTAATTGTGCAAATTATTATACTCAGTTGTGGAAAATGTATCACCTGTATAAAATAACAGCATTTAATTAAAATATTGTATTAAATTATTGAAGACTTAATCTTCTCTATGCATTTCAAAATAATGTACACGATTACCACAAATGATATATCAATATTGTCACGACTCATAGTTAGTATATAATCCAAGCGGATTTAATTTGAATGGAAAGCAATAACATATTTTATCTTTCATACTAACCAAATTCCCCAGCTCACTAAAACTAATGCTCTCTCACAATTCATTTTTTTCAGTAGTAACAACATTATGATGAGCACGTACACTGAAATTTTGCAATGCAGTTACTCCTGAAATACACATTCGTTCTTGTTAATCAGCACATCTACATCAAATTTGAAATTGCCTTTAGACTTCAAAGAACTAGGGTATTTCTGGCTAAATGAAACGATCGTCAAAAGTTTAACATCAGTAACGAATTAAAGAAGAAGGAAGGGTCAACCGTGAGCTACATGTTACGTAACTCACATGTTCAGTGGTTATATTGCGGGTATGCATCATTTCATGTTTCGTAATGTCCGACTACAGTGTTCATGAGCTCGAACTCTTTCGCGTTCGTACAGGTGTTCATATGTTATGAGAATGAATTCTTGAAATTTGTGATAGCTATTGATTGTTAATAATAAAAATAATTTGAACTTGATTCAAACGTCAAATATAAAATCATGTCACACACTTTAAAATATATTTAATTGAAATATTTTATGACGAAAATTCAACCAATAATAATAATAATAATAATAATAATAATAATAATAATAATAATGATGATGATGATATAAAACGCGCCACGGTCCGCGCACGATCTTCCCTTACCCTACCTACCCCTCTCAGATTTACATGCTCTCTACTACCACATATGTCGGAAGCTCAGAATTTATCCCGGTGGAGGCGATGCACCACTTGGAGAGGATATCCTCCGAAAGTCGACGTGCCGGTAGGCGCCGAATCTCACCAGCCAACGGGGAATGAACACCTCCATCTCCCGAGATAAAACACTCACTATACTATCGGGTCTAATGACTATAGCAGTTGACGTGCTCGCACGTATCAATCAATCGATCGACGATGATGATGATCATCATCATGGGCCGCAGCGTATGATGATAATCAAAGTTTCAAACTTAAAGAGTTGTACACGCGTATTTATTTTAAATGTCACCCCCACTGGATCATAAGATCCGGCGCCGATCTACACGTCGGCTTGCGGGGATTTCCCTCTCCAGGTTTTTCCCCCGCCCCATCGCAGCACCACCCCAGAGGGACAAGCTCTAAGCTCCCGATATATGGAGTAGTGTGGTGCATGTAAGTACGTGTAAGAGAAAGGTGAAAGGATAGGACAAGTAGGAGGAAAGAAAGATCACGGAGTCAGTAGTCCGTTTGTTAGGCTACTGCACCGGCAGCCGATCGAACAAATCACGGAAAACTACGGATAAGTTCTGCGAACGTCTAGAATTATCCTCCAAACGGCAGTTGAATTCGACGTAGTTGCCTGCAAGCTAGTGCCGAAAATCCTTACCGTCAGGACTCGAAATTTGTTTGGCTATTGCACATACATATCGATTACCGTTTCGCGCGTGAGATTTCTATGTATTCAATGATTGGTTCAAAAGGTGTGTCAAACGACGCTTGCCCCTTCTATTGGTGGCCTCTTTTGCCCGCAGCATTTTGAAAATGATGAACATTGGTGAGGAAGTACCAAAATATAGGTATTTAAAAAAATACTGTTTCTCTTTTACACTGAAAAATATGTCATGGAAAAAATTCCTCTAGAACAGGCTATTTTATTTACATCTACGCAACTTTCATATTTGTACATAGTACATCGCAATGTCTGTACTTGTAGAATACCATGAATTAATTATAAATTAATTCAAAATCGCCCTACGAAATTTAAGTTCACTATAAATTGTTTCATTCTGCTACGGAATTATCGTGTGAATTATGAATTTATTTTTTATTCTTAAATCACCAAACTCCATAAAACTAAAATCGTTAGAAAAAAAATAATAATAAAAAAGGTCAGGGTCAAATGTGTGGTCCGAGGGCGCGTTGCTGGCGCCGACTCACCTCGCGTCTTCACCCGCGCCTCAGCGTCCGCGTCCTAGCCGCCCGCGCCGCTCTGCGCTTGGCCGCTGCGACCACGTGCTCCGTCGCCCCTCGCCCGCCAGCCGCTCGCCTCGCACCGCTCCGCTCCGCTCCTCGTCGCACCGCACCGCACCGCACGCGTCCTGGGCCCGGAAGCGACTGCGGTGCCGAAACACGCGGCGCGGCGCGGGACGCGCACCGCCGCCGCCGCCGCCGCTTCCGCCACCCTTTTCTCTCTTTCCCCCTCCCCCTCCCGCGCCCGCCCTTCGCCCGCGCCCGCAGCAGCTGACGCGACCCGCCCCCGCCCCGCCCCCCGCCCGTGCCGCCGTTGCCTTGACCACGCTGCCACAATCGGGGTCCTCCCTCATTGGGCCTTCTCTGGCGTCTTCGACAGCGCATCCGCCTCCATTTCAAACTCCGCCCTCGCTCGACAACTGCCTTTGACACGCACTTTTGACATTCATGTTCTTCGCCTAATCCTCAGCTGAGAAAGAGTGGATGCAAAGAGATGATTAGCAAATAACTTACGCTAATAACTAAAGAAATTAAAGGAGCAAAAACAATTATGTCAATTTTAAATTATTATTTTAATCTTAATAGGAGAAATGAACAACTCCACCACTTACGATTCGCACAACACCCACCTTACTCAGAATGCCTGACAAGTCACTCCGCGGAGGCACCGTACTGGTGAGGCGGCTAGCAACAGTAATTACGTTCGTGTATACCACAAGCTGCCGCTTGTAACAAAACGAAACTTGTGACAATAATGTTAAAGTCATGTCTAGTTGTTGAAGGCATTCTTTAACTTGTTTAACAATATATCAATAAATATTCAAATTGTGGAAAAATTTGACTAGGTTTTATAATTGACTGTACATAATTAGTGACATTTATTTTATTTTTATCTTTTTGAAACGATTTTGTGTACATAATAGATTTTTTTGTATACCAGCATTATAAACGACCTTTTCTGTTGCAAGAAATCATTCATAAAAGGGTCTTTTACGACACAAATGATGACGTATTAGATTTTACGGCACGAATAATTGCGTCATCACATATTCAGCCAATCGCAACGGGAAAATCTTGGGGGAGGTAGCGGTAAACGGAAAAGCCAACCACACAATTTTCTCGCACAGATGTAAAATAGCCGAGACATCACGAGGAAGTTGTTTCGCAAAATTAAGTTTGATTCTCTTAAAAATTTATAATGCTGTTACACAAAAAAATTGCGTGTGCAACTCGTTTACAATGTTGCTTCATTGCATTCCTACAAACTTGAAAAATCTCTCTTAATGTCGCTCGTTTTCAAAACACGTACTCATGCAATAAAGCTTAACATTATAAAGTAATTGAATTGCATAAACTACTAATTGTCACATCCTAAAAGAAATAATCCGGTGGGATTAAATCTGGGGCTCTCATTAGTTAGAGTCCATGGTGGAAATAACACCATAGAGTCTATCAGTTATTTCCACCATGTTAGAGTTTATCAGTTACTACTCTCTCCTCATTCTCGTTCTTCAAAGTAATTTGAATGTTCGAGTTATTAATGAGACGTACCTGTATGCTTTGCTGAAAGAAATGGCACTCAATTTTGTCATCCTTCATTTTATCAATACATTTGAAATTCATCTCGGAACGGTAGACATTCGAATTTACTGAACTGTCGAAGGTTATCCATATTCTCTCTTATGAAACAGCGCTCAGCGCACAAGCCAATTTCCTGTGAATGTAGTTGTGTTTCTCTTATTGCTTTGGGATGAAATCGGTGAATTTTGAGAATTAACGAAACCAGTGAAATGAAACCATACCCTTGCCTATAGAAAGTTTTATTTACTATTTCTGATCCTCTATTTCCATTTTATTTATGGATCTTTGGAGCCACCGATAATTCACCAACCTCTTCTCGTAATAACTTCGTTTCATTCAGTAACCACGGTTATTTTGTTAGTGGCAAGTGAAATTTCTTTTTACGTATTCATGTACGGCCCACTTAGAGATGTCGGTCTCATGGTTCATTTTCCCGTTGATTTTGTTGTACTTTTAGTACATAAGTTAAGTAGTTAATTGTATTAATGTATTAATAAATTATTATGTTCATTAATTAGTTATACTATTTGAGATTTGATTCCGTTTTTGTCTGTTAACATCGCAGGCCTATCTCATCTCGATGCATTGTGAACTGATCAAGTTTCATTAAATTTATACGAACAATATCTTGATGTGGGCACTGGAAAAGAAAAAAAATCGCGCACGAAATTTAATTCTAAAATATTCTCTTAACTGTTTTCCTTCGCGAAGAACATGAATGTTCAACCATAAACGCTCTATTTGATAGCAAACATTATCACCGGTGATTTGTTGCATTGGGTTGTATCTGAAAGCTCGCATGCCACAATTTTAAGATAATGTATCGTGAGAAATATTGCCCATTACAAGGCAAACTATCGCAAGCGTAGAGAACAGAACACTACACGCCGGTTATCTTTTAATTGTTATTCATTGTTGCAATAGCTAGCAACCACAGCAGTCTAATCTACTTTGTACAAACAGAATACAATTTTTAGCAGCGAACCATTACTCGATGCGGAGGGACTTTTGTTGCATACTGTATCTTCGCGTGTCTTTTATCAACCCAGCCCCTTAATCTGTTATTCTATTATTGCACTACCATCTGCCTAATGCTTTATCCTCGGCATATGAACTTCCATACCCGCAATACCTCCCAGGAAAAATAATTGATCTCGTGTTTAACTAGATTCTATAAACGCTTTTGCAATCGTCATCTTATATTTCCGAACGATCTAATTGAGAAATGTCAAGAATTTCGTTTCCCAATATTTCCTTCCTCGATTTCTATTAGGAATCATAATAGAGATTTTGTTTGTATTAGCTGTATCATTCCTTTCCATCGTTATTTCCACTAGGGGTTTCCATTGTGTTGTAACATGCACCAAAATTTCCATTGTTCCTCGTTACTGCTTTTTCACTGAAGTACTGTTCTCCTGACCCCACGATTCTTTATGCGCATGTCCTGTTTACTTTGCCTCTACATCTGCCACCCTCATTAGTAATGGAGCATTGGTCATCCTACAAGACCACGTTCCTTGCGCTTTGTTTTGGTTTCTTCCGGAGCCGGCGCTATCTGTGGGCAGACTGGGCTGAAAATCAGGAGGCACGAAAATGAAAAAAATATTAAAAACTTACCAATTTTACAAGTTGCTGAAAAGTATTCCATTATATAAGAATTGCAATTTGAGACCTTTAACGATTTCTCGAGTAATTTGTTGATAATATTTCATTAAATTAACATTGAATTAACATATACACACAATTATTGCTGTCTTCTCCAACTTGCTTTTATATCGTTACCTGCAGTGCGTCCCCTCTCCCTGCTGTCGCTTTCATTGCCACCTTACTATTACCTTCTTTTAGTTTTATTACTTACCACTTCTATTTTTAGTCATATCTCGACTGTTTTGTTTTCTCGATTCTGACAATTCTCTTTTCACTTTCTTCATAATGTCTCTACAGACTTTCCGTCATCACGACCTATATTTTTACCTTCCCGTTCGCTTTGTTCTTTCTCATCGTTTGGAATTTGCACCTTATTGGTCACAATGTCTTCATTTCCAAATTCTCGGGACCACTTCGCCTTGACTACTTTTAATCTGTTTCTCACTTGTTCACCTCTACTTCATCGCCGCCATCATCAATAACCTCACAATTCCTTCAACCATTAAACCGCAACATATTCACACGTCTCCCTTCAGCCCCAAATGTAACCAACATTTCACTAGCAAAACCTCACACTTTCCCAGAATTAAGAAACTATATCCCAATAATGTCATAAAATAATAATAATATCACTCTCCTGACTGTACCATCGCCAACCACATGATAGAAAAAAATAACAAATTATGAATACTAGAGGTGCTAAAACAGCACGTACTTTCTCGACCTTACTTCCACGCAAAATTCCACGAAACGTATTCAAATTTTCGAAAAAATGTACATTACCTTATTTCCAAATCTCCAGGGAACAGATTTCATTAAGGGAAAAATCTATCTTTAGTATTTTAGTTGAAGGAAGCCTCCAAAAAAATTAGAACTTTTGCAGTTTTCGAAAAATCAGGGTTTTCGACGAACAAATTCAAGGAGCCGTGACATCAGTCAGATCGATGGAGGAATATCAGTTTTGGAGAAAATCGGCAGAACAGTTTAGACACTACCGTTGTTCGCAGACAGATGGGCAGTCGAACGGACGGACGGGCGAACGGACGGACAGACGCACAGACGGACAGACACACGTTTTGCTGTCATTCGATTTTTCATGATTAAGGACACACAAAACATGACTACATGAAAACATAACTACACCACGTGTTAGAATTTTTTTTAAATTTAGCAACTGGATTTATCCACATTTTCGTTACCAGGTCCCTGTAATAAAAGAGTTTTTCTGCCGAAAATTCGCCGTTTTCTCGCGCAGCATTTCATAACTTTCTCCCTACTTCGTCAGCGGTAGAGAGAAAGTACAATGCAGGAACCCAATTTAGGTCGAAGTCAAATGGAAATAATGAAATAAATGATGAATATATTGTGTTATTTTCTGAAACCATCACGACCAGCACCGTACGGCTGATAAGCGAATAAAAGAACATTTAAAAAAAAACAACGAAAAAACTTCACCTCTGCTGCACTTGATCAACCTTCGATCACATCTGTTTTATATCCGCTTTCGATACCGTCCTCATTGCCTTGACCTTTTGACCGTCCATAGATTTGATTTGATTTTTTCGTGTTTCCGGGCACGTCAACTGCATTGGTCATTAGTCCCGTTAGTGTAGTGCACGTTTTTCTCAGGATATGCGCGGTGATCTTTCCCCGCTGGATGGCGAGATCCGGCGCCGACCTACCGTCGGCTAGTGGGTTTCCCCCTAACCAGGACTCTCCTACCAGCGGGGCACCGCCCCAGCCGGGACAAGCTCTAAGCTCCCGATCGGCCTCCCGGAATATGTGGTAGTGTAGTGCATGTTAGTGTAAGTGTGTGTGCGTAAGGGGAGAGGATAGGACAAGGAAGAGGAAGGACAAATCCCGCGCGGTCCACGGCCCGTTTGGTAGGGTAGTGCTCCGGCATTCGCCTGGTGTTGATCGGAGAAACCACGGAAAACCACCGATCAGAGCAGCCGGCCGCTGGGATTCTCCTCCAGACAGCGACTGAATTCGACCTAGCAGAAAAGCTAGTGTCGAAAATCCTGCCGCCATCAGGACTCGAACCTAGGAGGACCTCCCGGTCAGAGGCGCTGCAGCGACATCAGTTGATGCACTGAGCTGCCGCTCCCGGTACCGTCCATAGAGTACCTCTCGTCTAGTACTAACTCTCTTCTTCCTTAGCCGTGGCCGCGCTATCGCCTTGTTGCCCCTGGCGTCGCGCCGGGTGCCGGGAGCGCAGATGCCCGCAGCGGCGCGAGGGCGGCGCGGGCCACGTGGGCCGCCGGGCGAGCCCATTGATCTGCCCTCTCCATCTGCAGGAAGCGACAGCCGCTATAAATACGATCGGCGGAAACGCGCCCCTCGCCGCCCTCGTAAGCGGCTTTGCCGGCGCGGGGCGCTGGCACGGGGGTGGGGGTTGGGCGAGGGGCGCGGGGCGGGGCGCCGCGACCTGCCCCAGCGCGCAGATGGATTGTTTTAAGGTGGGAAACACCAAGGCGGTTTGCGGCTGCTTCCGACCACCACGACGTGGTGTGAAGGAGCAACGTCGTGTTTGAGACAACATATGACTTCTCGGTTGTTTGTTTACTGAATGAATTTTAACTGATTTCCGGTGTCTAGGGTAGATTTCCAACTTTTTTCTTTCTCGTTCATCAAATCTTACCAGTTTCATTCTCACTCTTCTACTATTTGTTTATTGCGCTCTTTTCTATCTAGTAAATAACATGGATTATAAATTTTACATGTAGCTAAGGCTTCTGAAGATTTGAAATTAGATTCCTACTTTCTTGAATTTTTTAATTACGTTCTACCGCTAAGAAAGTAGAAGGAAGTCAATAATTGTAACTTCCTTTTTCCAAAGGAAATGAATGTTTTTACAACCAACATTCTTTAAGATGAACTCAAATACCTCACTTTAAAAAGAGAAGAAAACATTTATCGAATATTTTTGTAATTTGAGTAAGACGTTACGTCGTATACACTAAAATATTTTCGTGTCACTTTGTTTAAGAAGCTTGAGGATGATAAGTTGGATTAACTTCGCAAAAAAAGAGTCTGTGTCAAGGGAGATTAAAGTGGGAAAATCAGTTTTTCTTTTTCCGTGATACCTGACAAGATTGATCTACATTACATTTCGAGAAAACCCAGTATTTTGCCCCAAAATATAATAATAATAATAACAATAATAATAATAATAACAATAATAATTAACTGGACATTTTCCCGGGATGATAAGTGCAGTAATTGTGAGAAACAGGTAGAACCCATTTGATCCCTGTTGATACATACTACATGCTCTGTCAAATTCTAGCTAAACCCGAATGCCGAAAGGGGTCGTTCGCAATAATAAAAGCCCAGGATCTGTAGTTACCTTCACTGGCTGAAATGAAACCCTTCGAAGTTCAGAACATATGTTCCAAGGTACGAACACTCAGCAAAATCTGTCTGTTGGACTATGTGCAATACTGTACGACCATCAAAATCAATATTGATCGTACGACAACAGCAAACCAACCGGATATTATTATTCAGATTTGGAGAACAAATAGTGTCTATTTGTAGATGTTGCCATGAGACAAGAACAAATGAAGATGCGCCGGTAAAGAGGTAGAGAAACGTCTTAAACGGAAGAATGTGGAAATCCAGATCAGCCGAATGTGGGTTAAAAACACTGGTCTTACGTGTAATTAACGGAGTTCTGGGATTTGTTTCCCACCATTTACGTAAAAACTTCTCCAAACTCCCAGGTCATTCAAAATACTGAGGAGTGTAAGATAAGTGTTATTGGGAACAACCCACAATTTGCACAAAGCATTGTAGAAATACCGATAGTCACTGGATTTGCTTCGTAAGAAGGTGGTTGCAACCTGGAGAAGATTTTATATTTCAGCGACATCTTATCATCTTTACTCGTGCACTTAGGATATATTATTATTATTATTATTATTATTATTATTATTATTATTATTATTATTATTATTATTATTACTATTATTATTATTATTATTATTATTATTATTATTATTATTATTATTATTATTATTATTGATGTTGTTGTTGCTGTTATGAAGAATCCGTTTAAAAATTTGTGGATTGTTTCATTCGTTTAGATCACGATCTGTCCTTGGCGGACGGAATTAGCGGTTGGCAAAGCGTTTTCTCACCCACTGGTCTCGGGATTTTCTCGTTTGTCCTGGTTCTCTTTTTTCATCATTGCTTCTTAATAATTCATGTCGTATCAACATAGGTATTCATGTTAATCACTGATCCATCCAGGTATTATCATAGGTACGGGAATGCTGAATTTAACTTCATTCTCACCAGTCTCAGATATTCTTTTAGAATGTGACAATAATTCCATATTACCCTTGGAGTGACCGAGTGATCATTTTCAAAGAAATAACTTGCTTAATTTACGTCAAATCAATACTAATAAACACAACAAGTTTTATGCGGAAATGTGTGAGAGTTATTGTTTCACTTTCAACGTCTTTCGGGTGTTGGTTTCGGTGGGAGTGACAGTAACGGGGCTAGGAATGTGGTAGGAATACGATCCATTCTGCCGCGCCGCGCCACGCCGCGGCCACCGTCGCCCAGTGCGGCCGCTGCAGCACGGGCTGCGCTTCCGTCCGGACCATTGAGTCGCCTCCAATGAATCGGCCGCGCGGGGGAGAGGGTGGGGCGCGGCGGGAAGCGGCGGAAAGGGAACAGGAAACGAGTACAAAGCGCGACGCTCGCGGGCCCGCCAGCGGCGGCGGCGGCGGTGGAGGTGGCGGCGGCAGTAAGGGCAGGGGCGGCGGCGGTGGTGGCGGCAGTAAGGGTAGGGGCGGTGGCGGCAGCGGCGGTGGCGTCAGCGGTGGTGGCGGCAGCGGCAGTGGCGGCGGCGGCGGCGGCAGCGGCGGCAGCGGTGGCGGCGGAGGGGCGGAGGCGGCGGTGGCAGCGGCAATAGGGGCGGTGGCGGCGGCGGTAGCGGTGGGGGCAGGGGGCGGCGGCGGCGGCGGTGGTGGCGGCAGTAAGGGCAGCGGCGGCGGCGGCGGTGGCGGCGGTGGTGGCGGCGGAGGCGGCAGCGGCGGCGGCGGTGGCGGCGCCGGCGGTGGCGGCGGCAGCGGCAGCGGTGGTGGCGGCAGCGGTAGCGGCGCCGTCGGGGGGCGGGGGGGCGGCGGCAGTAGAGGCGGTGGCGGCGGCGGCGGGAGGGGCAGGGGTGGAGGCGGGGGTGGGGTGAGACGGCTTCGGCGGTCGGCGAGAGAGACGTCTTGGCGGACGTCAATTGTCCGCACACGCCTTTCTGGACGCGACCGCCGACGGCTTTTGGGCTGTTTGTTGTGCGTTAGCTAGTCGGCTACCCCATTTGGGTTTGTTCTCGTAGGCTTTGACTCGTTTGTTCGGGGGCGCGGGGTTGGCCCTTTGAGGTTGCTGCATTTCTGAGGCAGCCGGTTCCTGGCTTTTGGAAACTTCGAACACAGGTGGGCGAGTCTTTGGTCCCCTTATGAGTTTTGGGAAATGAGACTTCCTGTGCGATGTTAACATTTTCATAAAGAAAATACCCTAAACCGCTCATAATTGAGAGATTTTTCTTCGCGTTTGCAATAAAGAATTCTGGAAAAAAACTTTTCCGAAAATTGGTAATATTAAGAGAAGCTACGAGCACTAACGAACACGTCTTAAACTTCAAAATGGGAATACAATTTATTAATATTTCCAATTCTTAAAAATGTGAACGTTAGTACATCAAAATTAAAAAAAATAATTCAACGAACAAGGTATTAAAAACGTATATATGATATTTGTTTCCCAATAGACGATCTTATCATCAGAATATATTGTTTTTTATGATATTAATATAAGCTACTTAGAATTTCCTTTCGAGTTCAACGAAAATGTGATAAGTGATTTTTAACCGCCATTTGTTCTAACCGAGAAAAATAGAATGTAAAATTTTGGTGTCTTTTTAAGAAAATTTTGAAAATAACCTTGAGGGATCTTGTAAAGCATCCCCCAAAATCAAAATGTTCGAATCGAATTCGCAGGGTCTCAAGTTTGTTACCGGTTTACGTGGCTCAGGGCAACAATTGATGTCACTGCACTCTGACCGCGAAGTGCTAGGGTTCTAGTCTGGGCGGTAGTAGGATTGTCAACACTAGCTGCACAGCTAGGTCGAATTCTGCCGCTGTCTGGATGAGGAGAATTCTACCGTCCGGCTGCTCTGATCGGTAGTTTTCCGTGGTTTCTCTGGTCAACACCAGGCGCCAGCCGGAGCAACACCCTAACAAACGGGCCACGAACCGCGCGCGATCTTTCTTGCCTCTTCCTCGTTCTATCCTCACTCCGTACTTACGCACACCTACACACATAGTGTATTAATGCATGTTGCATTATATAAATACCAGTAGATCAGTCGAGAGCTTAGAGCTTGTCCCGGTTGGGGCGGTGCCCCGCTGGTGGGAGATACCTGGTTGAGGGAAACCCCGCAAGGCGACGGGTAGGTTGGCGCCGGATTTCGCCGTACATCGCGCGAAGATCAGTCACCTTCCGCGATACAATCATGCACTATACTTACGGAACTAATGACCTTAGCGGTTGACGCGCCCGGAATTACTTATCAGTCAATCAATCAATCGAGTTTGGCTAGATGGATCGAGGAGAATCAATTTTTTGAGACTTTTTTTGTGAACTGTTAAGGCGCTAGAGTTGACCATACACGAACGGACAGACAGATGTTTTGCCGTAATCAATGTTTGGATATCGAGGACCCACGAAACGTAGATCTTAGACGAAATTTACTGCACATACATTTATTTGAACTGCAATTGGGTGTGACCCGGTGGCAGCATAATAATAATAATAATAATAATAATAATAATAATAATAATAATAATAATAATAATAATAATAATAATAATAATAATAATAAAGGTGTACAGTACAAACCGAGAATGCCAATAATCATACTATCACTGATATTAAGTATTATAACAATTATTTCAACTCTGTCATGATATCCAATAATTATATGTTGGTGATGCGAAAATTTAATACAAGCTACATAAATATTGGCTAAATTAGATTCTTTTTTAAACTCATTGATCGCGTTCACTACACTTCACTGTACTGCACTACACTACACTGTTTTGCTTTGAATTACACTGACCAGCACTTCACCGCACTTCACAGCACTTACTCATTTAATATCTATTACTCTAATCTTGTTCTAACTTATTTCTAAAACTTCGGACACTTATAGGAAAAGCTTTGAAAATTTCTGCGGGTAAACTGTTCCAATCTGTTTTTTTTGTGAGTATGATCACTTCGGCCGAAATAATTTGTTTTTTCTAGTCTAACCTGAATTTCCTTCCAAGCTGGTTGACCTACGTACGATTTATAAAGAGCGCAAAGTCTCGCCCTTGTTCTTCTCGTTTCTAGAGGTTCCCATGACTTTTTTATTGCGTTAATTCTATAGGTTAACTTATTCGATTTCCTCTGTATTCTATCTAGATTTTTCCGGTGCGACTTTCTATGTGGATCCCAACATGCCACTCCGTATTCCATGAGAAGGCGAACGAGCGAAAGATATGCTAATTCTTTGGCGTTTGGAGAACTTTTCTTTACAATTCGCATTACAAAATGCAAGAACTTCCACGTTTTTCTTACTACCTGATTTATACGCTTCTCCCACCCTAATTTACTATCTAGATGAATGCCTAAATACCTGCATGATGAGACTCTTGGGATGATGACCTCATCTAAACGATAGTCTGGTTCCTAATAGACCAAGATATATCCCCCTTTTCGATATTAGGATCTCACACATACTCGCCATTTAGTACTAGTAAAAAAACTATTTTTATCAGTACTAAAGACTACATTTATAAAAACGCCTAATAGTTTTTTTAAGTATTATATAATTAAAAATAAATTTAGAAATGGATGGCATAACTTTATTTACAGAACATCATGCTTGACGTGAATATTAAACAATGGTGCGCTCTAGGGGCAGTTAAGTAACAAATTATGAAAAATCAATTTAAATGTATGAATTAAAAAGTTTTTATAAAAACAATCCAATCGGCTGGACATGACACCCACATGGACATGACCCCTCTCCTTCTCATAAACAAAAATCCTCCTTACACCACTGATTTTATAAGGTTTGTGGTTGAGTTTATTCGTGCCTTCGGCCCGATTCGTCTGTGGCTTTCCTCTCCCTATGCTCCCTTCTACAGCCACATGCATGGAGCCAAGGGAACGCTCACTACGGACCTCCTTTGATCTACAAATACGCAGCCTTGGTTAAACCATTAACCTAAATAAGAAAATGTTCAGAGCTTCGAGTGAAGGAATGGCTTCTTCTATCGTGCTCTCCTTTAGCGTTCTGGTTGATTTTCTGTTCTCTAATTCTTCTTTACCCTTTAATTTATTTCGTAAACAGTTTTCTTAACCACGAATGACTAAATTTAGAAAGTTGGTGATCGTCCTCAACACAAATGTTTAGGCTAATGGTGCAACGTTCAATTCAGTCTTTTGTAGAATAATTCCGAGTAAGCTTATAGCATTGTAATATAACTGACACACACACCTCTTGATGCATGTTCTTAATGACAGAATGCATTTATCTTCTCATAAGTAATTTCAATGATTTGAAAATTATAAGTTTGCGAGTCGCGGAGCGAAGAGTGGACTTACCTGAGAAGTTTCAAATCACGAGTAGAATTCGGTTAGACTATTTCACGAATGAAAATCATAAATCGATTAAAAAGTATAAAAATTATATTAAAAACAGCGAAAAATATTTCTTGGTGGATTGTTCAAACTCTATATTAAATTCTGCAGTTTCCGTCATGGAAGAAATATTTATTTTCCCAAATGGTTGAATGTCTTCTGCGGTAAGACGATAGAGAAAAGTACACATCTGAAATTTCGATTTTACGCGCCCATAATTGGTTTATAACTATCTTATTATAAAATGCTATTTAGTCGGATTGAAACTAATTACTCATGAGTGGTGTAGTCATAATTATTGAGCAGCGTAGTATTTTCATATTTAACGCAATGCAATTCTATTTATATTTTTAGGAAGATTAGTTTTTTAAAGTGAATGTGTTTGAAGTCGGACTTGACCGCAATAACTCCAGTAGAGAACATGATCTTACTGTAAGGCGAGATTATCGGGAGCGAGGTTGGAATTTGTAACTAGGATGAGTTTTCAGAGGGGGCGAATTTCATAAACATGCGTAATTTGACCATTCAATTAATTTTTAATACGAGGAATAAATGGAACTATACTATTTTGATTCTTTTTCGCAAACAAATAAGCAACATTAGCGACACAATGCTAACACAATATTTAAAAAAACAACTTTTATTTCCTTCATCTATAACAGGGGTTCTCAAACCCTGGTAAGAGTACCTTCAGAGGTAGATTGGAGGGGGTATAGAAAAATCTTTCATTGGAAAATTTGAAAAAGAAATTAACCAATAAACTGAAATAAATAGGCAAACTCTAGATTTTCAAGATGTTCGTATAACAATGTATAAGAACGTTATACTTTGTTAATTTTGTTGCCTTGGGTTACTAGCTTAAGTAAACCGCCGCTGTCCAGGTATTTATATGTTTCACTCGCTTCGTTCCGACCGAGAGAGGTGACTCTGCATCAACTGATATCACTGCAGGGCCTGTGACCGGGTTCGTGTCCCGACCTAGGTTCGAGTCCTGACGGCGGCAGGATTTTCGACACTAGCTTTTCAGCTAGGTCGAATTCAGTCGCTGTCTAGAGAGAATTCTAACAGCCGGCTACACTGATCGGTAGTTTTCCGTGGTTTCTCCGATTAACACCAGGCGAATGCCGAAGAAGAACCCTAACCAACGGGTCACAGACCGCCCGCGATTTTTCCTTCCTCTTTCTTGTCCTATCCTCACCCCTTACATTAACATGCACTACATTACCACACATGCCGGGAGACCGGTTGGGGGGATAGACCTTTTCCCAGCGGGGGGGCGGGTGCCCTGCTGGTGGGAGATATCTGGTTGGGGAGAAAACCCCGCTAGTCGACGGTAGGTCTGCGCCGGATCTTGACATCAAGCGGGGAAAGATGACTGCCACCTCCTGATGAAAAACGCGCACTACACTTACAGACTAATGACCTCAGTAGTTGACGCGCCCGGAATCACTAACAATCAAACAATCAAGCTTCGTTCCGAATGGTTCCGATCCACTACGCCCGCCAACACTATGTTAGCAAGAAAGCCGCCGACCGTAAATAATGCCCTGCTCCAAAATTCGGAGTATAAGATAAAACGGAGAAACATTTTGGAATATTTCTAATAATAATTGTTCCTTGTCCCACCTTGTACCTCGGTCCAGTGATTTTGAAAAATCTGACAGACGACCAAAAATTAGTTTGAGTGTAAAGTGGAGACACTATCGCTTTTATTTGTAGCTATTCTTAAAGAACTAAAAGAAGTTATTGAACTCAATTGATTTTGCGATACCAATATAAAAATTTATAACTTTTGTATGCCTTGCTTTCTATGAAACGTTAATCTATTTTTTTGCGAGAATCATATGCATTGTAATCGTTATACGAGAAGTTTGTGCGTATTGTATTAGGTAGATGAAGGTATGATAGATATTCCATCGATTTCGAAATGCAAAGACTTGCATTCCATGATGTTGAACTTTGAGTAGGAGATATAAACAACTTGTTCCACGGTGTGATGTAAAAGACCTTTATTTAGAAAAGTAATGCAGATGTATAGTACTTTTTCTGTTCAATATTATTGTGATAAAGAGCTTCCCCACTGAGAATAAAGTGAGAGTTGATAGAATGATGGTGGTCAAACTTTCGGAAATACTTATCTAAAATTTCGGAGAATATTTCATTCTAATACAATTTAACTTATCTAATGTTTAGATTATTTTTTTACTTTCATGTATTATCCAAAAAAATGTTCTCGTATCTCGAACAAGAACTAACCGCAGCATCAATTTGTTAAGCTGCCCTTAAATTAAAGTGTGTCCTATTGACTATGCTCCCCAATGGCAATGTGGTTTTAAAATAGAAGCATCAAACATCGAGGTTCAACGTTTACGAAAGCAAAAGATGTATGTTTCCGGAGTGTGCAAAGCGAAGGGGCTTTTGAGTTTGCTTGAGAATGGGTTTCCTACCGTGAGTTGCGCCTGCCCGTTGTCTGACGCGTTCAGTTGTTCTTCCTGCGCTGTTTGAACCGTCTCCTTCCGCTGCGTGCCCGTCCGGTCAGCCGCCATCCGCCCCACACCCGTCCGCCCACCTGTCCGCTCGCTCGCTGCGGGCCACCTGCCTTTCCAACCGCCGCGCCGCTTCCAGCCCAGCCGCCCTCTGCGCCGAGCGCCGGGCCACGGGCGGACACGGAGCGGGTGGTGACGGTCAGTCTTGTTGAAAATAGTAATTAGGACCCTGATTCTTGGGTTTTAACCTCCTTTATTTCTCACTTCGTATTGTCATTAATTTAAAACGCAAGTCCGTTTTAATAACTTTGAGGCAAATGCGTGATTCCCATAGGTCCTAAAACCTGCTAAAATAAATTATGATTCCAAAAGAGGCTAAATCGTGAACTTTCAGAAAAAATATACTGTTGGCTTATGAAAACTCGTTTGTTTATTGGATTGATCGGAATTTTATTGTGGCTTGGGCGTGCCATATAACCTACCAAAAAAAAAAAGAAGGCGCGAGTCTTCTACTGAACAACATTATTGAAGTTTTCTCAAAAGAGAAAGTACCAGAAGCTGAGCTGTAGGTACCTTGTTCTCGTCAAAGCTCTCGAAACTTTAATGATATCCTGGTTACTCAAATATTAAAGACATAAATGCAGTTTTCTGGGGGAAGAATGGAGAATGGCCTCGGGGACTGAGAGCAATGGCATCTATGAATTGACTCATTCCCCGCAGACACCTATTGTTGCATTTTTGCATAAGCGATGAGAAACAATAGGAAGGTACATCAGATTTTTGAGGTTGTACATGGTTGTTCGTTGCGACAATACATCTGAAAGGAAGTAGATTTTTAGTTTTTATGCTAACCTTCAAGGGCAAATTTAAGAAGCAATTTCTTAAAGTGTTATGTATACTTTTAAGAATTCTTTGATAAATTAAGTTCAGAAGTAAAAACATTGAACAAAATGAGATAAAAATTCATTTATGTTATTAATTGCAAATATTGTTTAGGCTGATTAGAAAAATACAAACTAGAATGGACTAAATCATTTTCAAAAAGCATAAAATTGTTTTTGAAATCCGGGATTTAGTAATAATACTATGTAAGTTTGCATTTGTTGAAGGTATTTTTGTCAGTAACAGGAAAAGATATAATAGTTCAACGTTCCTATCGAATTCTCGAGTTACTTGATTGATCAATTGATTCTTTGATGTTTCCGCATACATCACTGCTATTTATCCAATTTATGTAGTGAATGCTTTATGTGGTAAGGTGGCGGTTCCTTCCCCGCTAGATGATGAAATCCGGCGCCGACCTACATGCCTTGCGAGTAATATCTTCCTCCAGATATCTCGGCCGGGAGCGGTAGCTCAGTGCATCAACTGATGTCACTGCAGCTCCTCTGACTGGGAGGTCCTAGGTTCGTGGCCTGACGGCGGCAGGATTTTCGACACTAGCTTTTCAACTATCTGCAACTTTCAGTCGCTGTCTGGAGGAGAATTTCAGCCGCCGGCTGCTCCGATCGGTAGTTTTCCGTGGTTTCTCCGACCAACACCAGGCGAAGGCCGGAGCAGTACCCTAACAAACGGGTCACGGACTGTGCGCGATCTTTCCTTCCTCTTCCTTGTCCTATACTCTCCCCTTACAAACACACACTAACATGCACTACACTACCACATATTCCGGGAAACCTATCGAGAGCTTAGAGCTTGTCCAGGCTGGGGCGATACCCCTCTGGTGGGAGAGTCCTGGTTAGGGGGAAACCCCGCTAGCCGACAGTAGGTCAGCGCCGGATCTCGCCATCCAGCGGGGGAAGATCACCGCCATCTCCCGAGGAAAAAACATGCACCACACTTACTGGACTAATGACCTAACCTGTTAACGCCCCCGGAATCACTAAACAACCAACCAACCAACCAATCCAGATATCTCGTCCCAGCGAGACACCGTTTCAACCGGGGCAAGCGTTAAGCTCTCGACTGGTCTCCCGACATGTGGTAGTGTAGTTCACGTAAGTGCAAATGTAACAGGAGTAAATGAAAGGGATCATGTAAGCGTAAGTGTAATGCACGGAAAGGGAGGGGACAAGACAAGGAAGCGGAAGAAAATATGTACTTGGTTGACCGAGAGACGCCATGTCAGGCACAGATGTCAACTTTTCGGCTATACTGCGACCTTCCTCAGGGCAAGATTGCAGTATGGCTGCCGACACGTTGACATCTGTGCCTAGGATACGACAGCCAAGTACATACTGACTCCGGCTCGCGCAATCCTACTCTTTCGAAGTTGAAGGAAATATCGCTCTCGGACCGTTTGTTAGGGTACTGATCCAGCATTCGTTTGGTATTGATTGGAGAAACCACGACTGGAGAGATTACGGTTTCTCCAATCAATACAGGACCAGAGCCGGATCAATACCAATACCGATCAGGGCAAGCGACCGCTAATATTCTCCTCCATGCAGCGGGTGAATTCGAATTTACATTCGACCGTATTACTACGACCTTCTGGCCATAGTCGAGTTACTTGAGTCGCTGATCCTCCGAGAAGACAATTTATTAAGCTGAGTGAAGACAACATTCTAACTTACGGACGGCGCCGAACAAATTTAGGGGGGGGAGAAAGGAATTTACCACACACTTGGAAACTCTTTCTAGTTATGAAAGAAAACTATTTTTTTCATAACTAAAAAACTAACTTAGGTTATATTATAATCGCGAGAATAGTGAGAATTAGAGAATGTTGTAGAGGGGGCAATTTTACAACTATCTTACATTATATGATAATCGAAAGGACAGTTTTCTTTTTAATGAATATATTATATCCATTAATACATATATGTTTTAAAATTAACGAAAAGTGTTTTTTTAATAACCTCTGCCTATCTTCAGAAACAATTTCATGGCTGAGAGCTTAGGGTTCTGCGGCCGAAGACTAGCTCCTTGGCTGTCCGGGGGGCGCCGCGTTTTAGGCACAAGTACCAGCGTTTCGGTCGCCTTCTGCGAACTTCCTCAGCTCTTCACTAGGGCTGTACCGTGGACGCTGTCGCCTTAAAGGAGGATACCTACATGACATGTTTCGTGAGAGTTGTAGAGAATGTTGTAGAAGGATCATTGGAATTTAGAAAAGACGTAAAGAAAAGAATAATACAAATTTCATTTTCACACATTTCAAATCTTCCGTGCTGAATTTGATTGATTGATTGATTAGAGATTTGGGGAGCTTCAACTGCTAAGGTCATTAGTTCCGTAAGTGTAGTGTGTGTTTTTTATCGAGAGAGTTGGCGGTGATTTTCTCCCGCTGGCTGGCGCTGACCTACGTCGGCTTGCGGGGATTTTCTCCACCGAGGTATCTCTCATTTGCGCCACATCGCACCAGCCGGAACAAGCTTTGTAGTGTAGTTTATGTGTGTTTGTGTTTGTGTGTGTGTGTGTAATGGATGAGAATAGGACAAGGAAGAGAAAGGAAATATAGCGTGCAATATGTGGCCCGTTCGTTTGGGTAGTGCTCCGGCATTCGCCTTGTGTTGACCGGAGAAACTGCCGAAAAGTACCAATCAGAGCAGCGGTCGCTAGAATTCTCCTCCAGACAGCGGCTGAATTCGATCTAGCTAAGGTCGAAAATTCTGCCACCACAAGGACTCGAACCCTAGTACCTTTCGGTCATATTACGTGCTGAATTTGCGTTACAGTTAGTGAGGGCTTAATTCATGCAGTAAAGATCGCTCCATATTAGTTATTTGCCGATTGGTGTGGGCTCATATTGAAGAAGATGAGTAAGGGCATATTTTTTGATAGGGCGCTTGCACTCTGTTCTTCCTAGATTATTACGTAGTAATTTTATTTTATATTATTTTTATAATTAAAATGTGAATTTAAATATAATGGAAACATTCAGTTGGTTGCTCGAACTCTTCGCGCCATTTATGGACCCTAAATATCGAATGCGAGAGGGCCGTAGTCCGTGTAGTCAATTTCTGCAAAACATTACACACCTTTCAATTATATCTCCTGATGTACATTTGTATCAGTTTGATTATTGTACCTAATATTGCAGACAAACGATGCCATTTCTACTAGACATACGCATTTTCTAGCTACGTCTCTGTGAAGGCCGCGCGCGAGGCTAAATTTATCAGATATGGGAGATTGATTAATGGATTTTTACTTTCTCGTATACGTACGTATATACGGAGTAATATAATTAGCATAGAGAAAGTTATGAAATGCTGCGCAAAAAAAATGCGGATTTTCAAAAAAAAAAAAAAAAAAAAAAATTGCCGGGCCCTGACATAAAGAGGATAAATTCAGTTGCTAAATTAAGAAAACAAATCTCTAATCGTGGTGTAGCCAGAATCCCTGTTTTGAGGGTTCTTGATGTCTAAAAATCAATTGAAAGCAAAACGTCCGTCCGTCCGTCCGTCTGCCTGTCCGCCTGTCTGTCCGTCCGTGTGTGAACACTACTAGCGCCTAAACCATGCGTAGGATTTTTTCCAAATTGAAGAATCCCTTGTCAATCTGGTTGCAGTTGAAGCTTTGAAATTTTGAAAAACATTCTTTAAAATTTGGGGGTACATTTACATGAAGACCCCTGAACATTTTCCAAATTTTCTCAAAAACGGCTCCAAATTTTTTCTTTAAATTTCTTGTAATAATAGAGTCAAATACACTTATATGTGTGGCAGAAGTCCGATTTTGACGGTTAACTCTGAATTTTCGAAAATTTCAAAAGTTTGAATTATTTTAGGCGTCTTCCTGCAACTACAAAATTAAAGAAGAGATTTTTCCTTCAAAAATAAATTTGTTGTTCATAATCATTTCTTTTAATAGGGTCATGTACATTTTAAAAAAATAGTAGTTTTCGCGCAATATTTAAAATTAAAAAAAAATACATAAACAATATTTTAACAAAAACTGCTCTAATTTTTTTATAATTTTTGGTTGGGATAGTGCTAAATTCACTCTACAAGGTGGCATAAACGCCATATTGCTCTATTCATTTTTTTTCAAAAATCACAAAAATGTTTTTTTGACACCTCTCTCGTCGTTAATATTTACATTACCGAAAATTTGTTCATATTATGGTATTTATATGTGCTTGAGTCCATGTGCTTTAAATAATATCATATAAAATTTCTGGAAAACTCTGGAAGTTTTCTTTGAAAATGAACTCAAAATGCTGCATTTTCACAAACGCTCAAACGCCATTTTCTCAAAAATGGCTCCAAATTTTTTCTTCAAATTTTTCCAACGGATAGTGATAATTTCACTGTGAAATATGACGTAAAGTTCATGTTGGTGATTTTTTTTGTTTTTTCAAAAATTACATAAATGTAATTTTTTTTAGTATCTCTCACGCCGTTAATATATGCATATTTATATCAATTTGTATACATTATTGCACTTGTGAGGAAAAGTGCTTCAAATGACTTCAAATGAAGTTTTTCGAAAACTCAATAGATTCCTGTGAAAAGAGCTTCAAAGTTCGTATTTACAGAAACGCTTAAACGCCATTTTCTTAAAAACGGCTGTAAATTTTTCAATGTAAATTGCCGTTTAGGACAAGGTTTTACTCTTCTTTAATATTCTTAAAGTAATATTTCGGTTCTACTATGAGGAAAACAAAAAGTTGAGAAAAATTTTAAAAAATGTACTTTGGGCGGCGATAAATAGCAGCTGGCAAGAGAATGAGGCAAAACCGTAAAGCCAGTTCACACCAAGGAAATTAGAACACTTTACTAAGAGAAGATCAGTGCCATTCTGAACATCACTAGTTACTTTCTCGTCACCGCTTGCCAAGTAGCGAGGAAGTTAGGTGGAAAGTCACGGCCCCTTGAATTTGACATGAATATTTTGATTTTGGGGGTACTTGACGTGAACCAACATTTCAATTTTTTTCTCAAGAAATGTTTTGCTCCAAATGTTTTGTTTCATTTTTTTCGGATGGAACAAAAGCACTTATGAAAGGGCGCAAGTATTATTTTTGTAGAATTGTTGAAATTTTCAAAAATTGCAAAAGTTTAAACCTTTTTCAGTTTACTACTACAAGTACAACTTTGAAGGTAAATATTTTTTTAAAATTAAATAAGTTCTCCAAAGTTCGATCTTTATATAAACTCTGTTAAATTTTTTAAAACTCTAAGTATATTTCGCGTATTTTCTCATGGAATGTAAAACATTTTCAAAACAAGATTTGCTCAAAAATGACTCAAAAAAGAATTTTCATTTTCTTTTAAGAAAAATTTATTTTTTTGTATGGATATTGCTTAATGCACTTAATTATATGACATCATCATTTTTATGTATACATTTTATGGTACCCTTGATGGTATGATGATGAATGATACCCTTCCCCCTTCGATACGGAAGCTGGAGAGTTCTTTTTTAATGTCATTTAATTGGCGATTTTAGATTGTTAAATGGTTAAATGAACACTTTTTTTTGAAATACCAGAAGTTTTTGCGTATTTTTATGTTATATTGTGACAAAATTCAAATTTTTGAATATTTTCTACATCTTCGATATTGAAGCAAAAAAATATTTCCTTAATGCAGTTTATTTCTCAATTTTATCTTTCAAAAATCCCATTTACATGTTCTTCAAAATATTGATCGTTTTCGCGTATTTTTCAGCTATTTAATTTGAGTTTTTCTAGTGAATGCTGAAGTGTTAGTACAACAGAAGTTGCTTTTAGTTAAATATTTAGTAACCGTAATGAAAAGTATGAGAAAGTAAGCGCTGTTGTAGCTGCAGTTGTTGTCAAAAAGGTGCTCTTACATTGGCAGTTTCTTGCCGGACTCCTTCGTCAGTGATGTCTAAACTCTTACCAGTTACCAATGTCAGTGTTTACTGACAATTATTTACAAATTACTGACAACACTGTCGTCCTATACCTAGCAAGAAACACTGACCATTTAGAAGTACCCTTAACTCGTTTGATGGAGGCCTCGGAGGGGAATAATTTTCTTTCCCGCATGAAGCACATGCTTATAAAACAGGGGGTTTGGGGTCGTTTTATACATATAGACGGAATAAAATTTCTTATAATAAATATTATAAAATACATAATGCATTATAAAATATAAAAATTGAAATTTGTCGCAACTTAAAAACACAATATAATCACAGATAACAATGATTAGTTATAATTAAATGATTTGCATCTGTCGGAGAAGCACGCTGAACTATTAGAATCAAGATTTCAAAGGTGGAACCTTATTCGGTAAAGTATAAACATGCACAGAAAACGTCAATTTAAATTTTCTTTCTTCTTCTCTGTGTGGTAAACAGTTTATGGCAACATCCAAAACGTCTAGGAAGCATTGGGGGTAGAAACGTTTCGCAAGATTGGCGGCTGTTCATGGACGCTTCAAAAGCAAGGGCGAATTACGTAATATGAGCTATATTACATAATGAAAAGGGAAATCTATCAATACCTGTTGCCTATGCAGAAGAAATGAAGGAAACTTATGAAAGTATTGGTTTGATACTTACCGATATTGATTATATCAATTAAAAATCTGTGCTTATCTCAAGGTATTAGGCGACCTACTCCTCTTAGAAATGCGGGCAGGTTCTTTGAAACCCTGCAGTTTCTTGGGTACTTGGGCAAAGGAAAAGCATTACGAAACCAAACACTGATCACAGCGAGAATGTTATGTAGCGCAGAAAAAAGCGCATATCACAAACTCTTGTTTCATAATAAAAGACTACGTCCGCTGCATATCAAATTAAGATTATTGAAAAATATCGTAAAGGCAATGGACAAAGAAGGATAAGGCTTCCAGTTTAGCTGATAAATGCTAGAATAACTTATCGGGAACTGAACCATCGGGCAACAAATAACGATTACTCAGAACAATAAATTGAATGTACGCGTAATTTTTAATATTTTCTAGAATTAATGAAAAAAATTGTTTTTCTCCTTTATAAAAATACTAAAAAACACTGAAAATTCTTATGCAATTCAATATAGTCAATCAGTAGTACTTAAAACGGTTTCTAATATCGCATCCCCATTAAACAAGCACATTAAAAAAAAAATTTTTTTAAGTTCACTATTAATTCAATATTCTTAATGCTTTTCTCATTAAAAATGATACGTGATGGAGCATTTCTAACTTCATTTCTGAATTCAGCGCCTGCAAATTAGTAAACGTTACTTTTTTTCTCAGCGGCAAGAAGAATGTGCTCATTTGTTCCTAGGTGTTATTAATATGAATCGATAGCATGCGAATAACCTGTTAAAATGTGTTTGATTTTTCATCTTATGCACTTCAGATTATTAAAAGAGATGGCTATTATCTTCAAAGGTTTCGCTGATTTATTTTCTTCCCCCCCCCCCCCCGAGGAAATTTTTCGAGGGAAAATTTAATTGTTTTAGGGAAAAGAGAACCCACGCGATATTTTTAAGCGTGTTTTCTTTATTCTAGCATCAAGAAAAAAGAAAAATTTTAGAGTCCTGTCGAAAAAAAGTCGAAAATCTGCCAGGGTCAAGTAATGTACTCTCAAAAATTGAAAATTAAGATTCGCAGATCTTTGAGTCGGTCCAGTTCAATCGAGGAATATTCTATTTGAGAAAATCCTATGCATGATTTAAGCGCTAATATTCTTCGTAGACGAATCTTGCCAAACGGGTGGAGAGGGACACATTCTTTTTTTAAAACAAACAAACAAAAATTTCGTAATCAGATACTTTCAGAACCTGTATTTTCGGTGAAATATCAACATTGATTTTTTGCAGCATGGTGTAATTTTCTCTATTCTACTTTAATGCGAAAGTAAAAATAAAGGATATAAGTGAAAATAACCAAATAAATAAAGATTAATCATGCTGCATTGAATCTCATGAATTGAACTCTTGTGTCACTCTCTCTCTCTCTCTCTCTCTCTCTCTTTCTCTCTCTCTCTCTCTCTCTCTCTCTCTCTATATATATATATATATATATATATATATATATATATATATATATATATATATATATATATATATATATATATAATAACTTTTGACACCCGTGTTTTTCATTTTCTATTTGATTTTTTCGTGATTGTGAATGGTTCCAAAATTGTGTTCACATGTATCTGCAATTCATATTAACCACAGACCACTATCTTTCGACGTGACATTTTTAATACGTTAAAATTGTTTGATATTTCTACTTTTTTATGTTATTAAATATATTTCTCGTACTAAGACATGGATCTCAAATTCGTGAAGTAAATACATCGCCAAGGTCAGAACGAAAAAAACGTAATCTTTTAAAAAAATATTAAAAAAATTGTATATTATTATAAAATTATCTTTAAATGTAACTATAAAACTGAAAAATTACAAATAGTAAATGTAAATGGTCTTCGTAAGTTACAAATTCTTGATGAAAGTGATACTTATGTCATGGTTAGCATTAGCAACAACTTCGTACATGATGACTTTTATAATATTTAAAATGATTAGAATGTATTTATCAACTCACTGTTCATATTAATATTTTCACGTGAGGTAATTATAAATTCATTGACAATATTGTGAAAATCGTGTGGTATGTGCCGTCTCATTTGACTTGGCGCGCTGTGAGCGCTGCGCATGTGCGTCATCACTTGTTTCCCGATGATTTCGCGAGCTAGCGCTCCGCCGACGAGAGCTTCTAACTACTCAGTTGACAGTCGACAGTAGAAGGGAAAAGTGAAAATGGCATCTGTGCGGGGGATGGGTGCTGCGAATAATCAAAAATGTACTGTAGATAGATTATTGCGAGTTGGATATTACGAATTGGAACGGACAATTGGGAAAGGTAATTTCGCCGTTGTGAAATTGGCAACTCACGTTGTGACGGAAACGAAGGTAAGAAGTGCGAATCCTTATTTACAAGCTTGCTCCTCACCCACTGCATCTTCAAGAGCCTGTGTCAGTGATAAATCTGATGAGCAACTGTTTGTAATGACAGCGAATGAGATGAATAGGAGATATTCTAAGGAATACAGAAAGCATAATGTGGGATATGGAAGTTGTAGTCGCCTTTGACAATCTTGGAAGTTCTTTGTGTGACCCACACTCTAAAACCATGAGCATTGTCATGTTAATAGAATTTAATCAGAGATCACGTGCAATTTCATTATGAAAATTGTTTTATTAGTTACGTGTGGTTAGCGTTAAATTATAGGTCTTATAGTTTGTGTGTGCTGCATTTATTCTTGAGGAAAATAATTGTCATGTGGATACATGCAGATTTTCAGAAGAATGTTCCTGGGTGACATTTAGTAGTTTTTTTCTGAATAGGTCTGTTTTGATATCTGGTTCAAAATTGAAACTTAAGCTTTTTTTATGACCATTTTTGAGTAGATGTCACATTGGATTTGATATGTAAGTTGTGTTAAGAGTAACCCAAGTGAATCAAAATTTAATGGAGATAACATTGCAAGAAATACATATTTTTGTTGTGAAATTTAATCATCATTTTGTGAATGTTACGAAAATAAAAAAAACAAAAACTTATGCAGTCTTGTGAACTGTGGGTGTGTCTGTCATGGAACATCTCTCATCAGTTTTGTCATTTCACTTTGCATTATTTTTATTGAAGGATGTTTCTTTTATTTTACTTCTTTTTGCATTAGGAAATTTTCAAAATGAGCTTCAGTTCCTATATAATGTGCAAAGTTATCGATGGCTTTCTTACTCAATATATTTGTCAAAGAATATTGTTCATCATTATCCTTGATTTTTAACAATTCATTTCAACAATAATGATTTAAAAGTTCATTTTGTGTGAAATTAATTTTTTATTATTCCGCTTGATTGTATAAATATTCATAAATTTGGGTCTGTTTCTTTTCCCATTGTTGGGTATTGTTTTAAAGGTTTATAATTTTAATTATCGTTGTAAAATGATATTAAATGTCGTAGTGTGATTTTTTTTAAATTTATAATGCATATTATTGTGGAAACATGTTAGGTAAAAAGTGTTTGTGCTTAAAAAGTGCATTTGTTTCAGGTTAAATTTTTGTTTTTGATTTATGTCAAATTCTGACACTTTTTTACAAGGTTATTATTTGGAATAACATTCATGAGTTTTTAATATCTACTTATTTCTACTTATCAGTATGACAGGTCAATGACTTTGTCATGTGAGATTCTTTTGTTGTTATCTACTCTGTGAAGGAGTAATAAATTCAATACATTTGCTGTGCAATGAGTCATATTTATGGAGTAATCTGCCAGAATGGTTACACATTAAGAGTATTTTCGAAGAAGCGAAGTAGCAGAGACTTTTCAGGAGATTTCGAAGTTATGTGACAAGTATTTCATAAAAGAGAAGGTTTTCACAGCTGTTCACAGAACAGTTGAACGTTGAGGAACTTGAATCTGCTAATTAAAATTTTTAGTAGCTCAATAAATATATTTGGTGTCCAAGAAAAGTGAAACAACTCAATATGTAGTAATTTTTGAGCAAGTGAAGATGTATGGTCAGAACCTAGTATAATTTTACTTTTAAAAATTCCATCAAGATAGTTCTGGAATAAAATGCTTTGGCTGTGAAATAAACAGCTTTGTCCAGGTTCAAAATTACTATCTTTTAGATGTGTCACAGTTTTGGTATAGATTTATGCACATGAAAATCCCTTGAATACAATTTTCGAATTGAAAAAAAAAACAAAGATAATCTTAAAATTGTAAGGAACTGATTTTATTGTGCTTTTTTTCATTTTGTTTAATGTATCACATAAATTCGAATTGGGGTTTTTTAATGAACTAATGGAAATTTTTTCTCTTCCTCGGTTAAGTTTTTTGTGCTTTTCGTTTTTAAAAGAGTATGTTTTGTCCCCACTTGAGGCGTGTAATATTGATTTTATTTTTATGAGGGGAAGAGTAGTATGAAGGGTAATACAACTTAATTATTATGCTTGATTTTAAGAGCATTATCTTAACGTTGAGATTCACTGCGTATTTCGTATCAGGGAAAAGCTTTCGCACATCATGTTAGTACCATATCGGAGTGATTTACTTCCTTGATTGCCTGTGATGTGTGTTGGAGTATCATTGAACTTATTTTGATACGGTTCCTTGGACGAAAGAAGTTTATCACGGATAAATTGTTTAAAACAACGATGTTTCCATTTCGTGGTATCGTGACGTATCACTGCTATGTTTAATTTTCCCTCCGTTTCCAAGGTACCCATCGCACAGGTATACTATTTTGGCATTTTCAGTTTGAGGGATTCTTGTAAATTTTATGTAGAAAATATACTAATAGATGACAAAATAAATTGTATTTATTGTTGAAGACAATAAATTACCGTCTACGGAAAGTTCCGAGACATGTGTTAGCCGCAAAAGGCGTTTTACTTTGAATAGCGTCGAGGTGCCGCAGTCGCGGTGTGTGGGTGGGGTATGACCAACTGTCGCCACCCGCCTCCTGGGCGTCGCGGAGTGGACCCGATGCCGCGAGTCGGGGTCTGGGGGCTGGGGTGACGGGCGGATTACGCGCGACGACGTGCGTTGCGGCGACGAGACGGTGGCAGCCTCACGCAGCGGTTACGCAACGCGTCTGCGAGGCGAGGCAAGGCGAGGCGCCCGGGCGGGCCGCGCTCTCCGCCTGGCCTCCGCCCGCTCCGCTCCTCGCTGCGGCCACCGCCGCCACCGCCTCCTCGTGCGCCATGTGCGCGCCCCGGGCGCGATTGGCAGGCGCCCCGCCCCGCCCCGCCCAGCAGCCCCAACAATTAAACAATTGCTCGTCCTCCCCCTCCCTTCCCCTCCTCGCGCGCCCGGCTTCGGTCCTCCGCGCCGCCGCCGGGCGCCCCGTCGCGCGAATGCTCTCTCCTCCCCCTCCTGCATGCTGCCTGCCGCCCGCCCGTGGGTTGTCTCCGATGTCCGTCCGTAGACGAGCGTCTCGTTATTGGTGATTGACAGCGCGGATTCGAACTCGTTTCAATCGGGTCGAGGCTCTTCTGTCCTCGGATGGCGATTGGGAAGGAGTGTGTGTGTGTGCGAGTTGCTCGGCTGGTTGCCTTGTCAGTAGGCCGTGGCCAAGTAATGTTTCCCGAGAAAATAATACGTTTCTTTTTCGAGGAAGATTGAGTGGAAATATTTATTGTCGAAATAGCTGAAACATGTTGGCTGAAGTTTTGTGTTGATATTTGATATGATTTTCGTTTGATACGAAAGCATTTTTTGTATTTGCGGAAAGGACCCTGGGAAAGTAGGATAAACTGGGATCAAGTTGGGGTCAGTTCCCGAGCAGCAGAAATTTTTCACTGCAACGATAAAAGTGCACTGGCTTGCTAGTACTTATGGGATAGGCGCTTAAAATAATTTTAACCATCTCTGATATTCCTGAACTTACAAAAGAATCTAGCGTGACGCGCTGAAAAATGAACTTAGAAATCCTGCAGCTTCTTTTTACTGTTTATTTCTCGTACTTCAGGAACATAATTATTTTTCTACATTTAGCATATTCGTATGACAACATGGTGGATTAAGAATAATTGCTAATAATAATAATAAAATTGTTCATGAGTTCCACATGTTACGAATGTAAGAAATGCTCTACATTCATTCCTGTTGTAGTCTGCTTCGAATACACGAGAATGTTTACCAAAATCTCATACATAGTAATTAAATTCACGATACCGTTGATAGGTGTATTCTTCCTTCTTCAACTCCTGATCACCGGCTGAGGTGGCGGCAGTACCTCTGACTGGGAGGTCATAGGGATCGAGTTGCATGATTTTCAATACTAGCAGGATAGGTTGAATTCAGCTGTTGTCTGGAGGAGAATTCTTGTGGCCGGTTGCTCAGACAGGTTGTTTTCCGTGATTTCTCGATCAGGCGAATGCCGAAGCAGAGCCGTAACAAACGGGCCACGGACCGTCCTTGTTCTTGCATTCCTTTTCTTTGTTCTGCCCTCTCACCTTACACTTGAATGCACTTCTCTGCCACAAATGTCGGGAATTTATAGCTTGTCCAGGTGGGACGGTTCCTTGCTAGTGGGAGGTACCTGGAAGGCGAAACCCTGCAAGCAGACGTGTAGGTCGACGTTGGATTTCGCCATCCAGCAGGGGAAGAACTCCGCCCCCTCACGTGATAAAAGCATGTACTACGACGGAACGAATGACCATAGTAGTTGACGCGCCCGAAAGCACGAAATATTCAACTCCTGATATCAAATTTATCCATTAATTCGTAGAATATTTTTGATAATAAAAAATCGTGTTTTCGATAATTTATGGGTTTGACAGGCTTTTTCGTTGTTGTTTTTTTAATTTATTTCGTGTAGATTTCGCTTTTTGGTGTAGATTTTCTCCAAGGTCTTTGAGAACCCCTCTTTTCCGGCAATATTATCTCAATATATTTGAAATTGAGGATTGTTAAAATAATTCATCTTTCGATGTTTTTCGCTTTAATAGTGTCATTGTAAGGAAAGTGCCGAGAGGAAGAACCACCACAGCCGGGAAACGAAGAGGTGGAGAACCCAGAATAATCAAAACAAAACAACACAAGAAAAGTAGTATTGATAGATTTCTTCCGCCGAATGATAATGTTCCTAGACTCAGTAACGTAAAGTATGGTAGCGAAAGGATAAAAAACTAGTCGGGTAGGAAACACATTTTGAGCAAGATAAGACCTGTAAGATACTTCGAGTATTCAGAACTGGGATTTGACCACGACTAATATCTTAACGCAAAATTGCTTTATCTTAATGAGAAAGGTATGGAAAAGTTTATTTTTCAGAATTTAAGTTTTCAAGTAGGCTAGGTGACTGCAAGAACTGATGTAGAAAATGGGAAACCCTCTTTTGATTGTGTGTATAATGAAAATGACATTCATTTACCGTAATGTACTACTACGTCTTGCTTAGAATAGGAAAGTTTATTGACGAGGGAGCGAATTTCTACGATTTTGCATATTTTTGTCCATTGCTTCAGGCGTGAAATTTCTTGACATTTGGTTAGAATTGGATGCTATGTAGATTAATATGTTAGTGCACATTTGCGCATATTTGGCAGATATTTCCTGTTGGTGCGTATTCCTGTAATTATAGGGGCATATTTTGCATATTCCATTAAAATACAGACTTCTCTCTTAAACTTCAGCTTTCCATACGATCAATTTATTTGTAAACGTTCATCGATTACAAAGAGCTTGTCACAGTTTTTTTTTTTTCTTGCTTTCGGTAGATGATACTTAATACTTGTGCTAATGTAGGACATTTCTTGATTCATATTTTTAAACCAGGCACAAGACATACTATGTACTTCACTATTTACTGTGAATATTTAAATTTATTATTTCTCCCGTGAAGTCAGGTAGATTACATTCTGTTTGCACTATCTTTTCATTCCAAGTAACCGGAAACGGTGGCTCAGTGCATCAACTGATGTCACCGCAGTGCTTCTGACCGGGAGGACCTAGGTTCGATTTTCGACGCTAGCTTTTCAGCTAGGTCGAATTCAGTCGCTGTCTGGAGGAGAATTCTAGCGGCCGGCTGCTCTGATCGGTAGTTTTCCGTGGTTTCTTCGATCAACGCCAGGCGAATGCTGGAGCAGAGCCCGAACAAAGGGACCACGGACCGCGCGCGTTCTTTCCTTCCTCTTCCTTGTCCTATCTTCACCCCTTACACACACGTTTACACTAACATGTACTGCACTACCACACATGCCGGGAGACCGTTGGGAACTTAGAACGTGTCCCGGCTGGGGCGGTACCCCACTGGTGGGAGATACTTGATTCGGAAAACCCCACGTTGAGAATTCATGGTTGTATTAAAAAGGTAAAATATGTAAATCACTGTCGAATCAATGCTAGCACTCCTTTCTGTTCTCGCGCGCAGTCTAAATTGTGCTTTCGGTAGCGTCACCACCTTTCTCAGCTAATTTGACCTCCGCATTGGGCAATAATTGGATCGTTAAAATATTGTATTTTAACAACAACAATAATATAATAATAATAATAATAATAATAATAATAATAATAATAATAATAATAATAATGATTATGATGATGGTGTTTGGTCTCCAAAGGATTGAATGCCCCAGCCGGTAATCGAACACAGATCTCCCGGTATACGCCCAGTTGCTCTAACGAATTCTTTGGACATCATATGCTATGTCTTGTATTGTCAACGTAATTGAATAACAACGTTCTTGCTAGTAGCTGTGGGCCTCTGATCTGGAGGGCCTAGGATTTGAGTCCCGAGGGTGGCAGAATTTTCGACACCGGCCAGAGAGCTAGGTCGTATTCATTTGCCGTCTGGAGGAGAATTTTAGCGGCCGGCTGTATTGATCAGTAGTTTTCCGTGGCTTCTCCGATCAACACGGACCGCGTGCGCGGACCGCGCCACGAACCGCGGGCTATCTTTCCTTCCCCGACCTATCCGCACTCCTTACTTACACACGTACACTTACCCCTGTCCCATGTGTCGAGAGCTTAGAATTTGTCCTGGCTGGGTCGGTGCCCCGCTGGTGGGAGATGCCTGGTTAATAGCCGACGCGACGTATAAGTCAGCTTCGGATGTCGCTATCCAGCTGTGGAAGATCCCGCGATAAAAAACATGCATAACTTTTGCGAGACTAATGACCTTAGCAGTTGACGCGGCCGTAATCACTAATCAAGCAATCGATTAGTTATGGGACAGCAATGAAGGTTGAATTTTGCGAAACGGGACGCGTTTTTCCATACAATTATTAAACTTACAACTGTGACAGTGGTGACATAATAATAATAATAATAATAATAATAATAATAATAATAATAATAATAATAATAATAATAAAAGTAATAATAAAAAAATTGTAGAATTATCTCTCTTGTGAATTGGGGCACGCATGTACGTTAGGATGGAATTCTCTTCGCAAATGCCAATTTTTTCAGTTAATTTCTTCTGAGATTACTTTGTTAAGTATGATCCTCAAAATGTGTTTTTAAAACCATCATTTGTTGTACCGTACCGTAATTTTCTGGATAAAATTGCTTCATTCTTCGCTAATCGATGCGAAGCGCTATTGTAAATATAGAACTTCTTTTCCTCCTTGTTTCGCCTATATTTTCGAGGCTAAATATGTAGCTAAATGGACTCTCATACCGAGGAAAACAAATGGAAAGAAAGTAAGTGGTATGAAGGGGAGATTCTCAAACTATCCATTGCAAGCCCCTGCGCCTTGGTATACCAAGCCAATAAGTGAGACTTTCTGTTTTTGAAAGCTAAAATGTTATTTTGTTTTTGTATTAATTGCTCATTCAGAACCTCAGAAATATCTGATTTTCGCCGTGTCACTGAAAGGGACTGGATTTTTTAGTTGTACGAACAATGTGAAATTGCAAACATTGTGAAAACGATATCTGCTGGTAGGAAGAGTTTCACGTATTGGGTATGGCTTTTGCATTTGGCGATTTTATAAGGAACCTGTTAGACTGAAATGAGCTTTGGAAGGCGCAGTTGTTACTTTTGTAAATATTTGTTGGATAGATTTAATTTTTTTTAGCTTCTGAACAAAGTATTCCTTCGGTGTGTGTACAAGTTCAACATATTTTGTTTCTAAATGCCTCCTCAACTTATTAGGTTTCATGCTATCATATGCAAACACAGTCAAGTATACTACACATAGAGACCGATCTTCACCACTTACAGAAATTCTAATGTATCCTAAAGATAAATAATTGGGCGGAAGAGCAGTTTGTGATACGATTCGTTCACGCGCGAGTAAACGTGGAGGAAAGAACTTGTGGCTGCAACAAGATGCTAGAAAATGGAGGCTTTCCCGGAAAACATGAAAATCTACACGCCAAATTATTTTCAAGGAGTACTGGCATAAATGCGTTATTAATTATTCGTTGGACACATTCAAGGATGTTTATGTCAACGCGAAGGCCGAAAGCTCCAGCCTCGTCCTCAACTTGGAACTCCATAGCAAGCCAAGTGTCACTTTCCGCGGGAAAGTGCGTCGGCCGCGCACACTGGCCGCGTCGCGAGTGACTCATTCTCGTAATTCGAGAGTGCGCGTGAACGAATCGTATCACAAGCTGCATTTCTACCAATACTTTTCTTACTTTCTTGATTGACTTCTCTGAATTTGAAGTGTTTGCAACTGATGTTCACACTACTTATGTTATCCTTCGGAATTTCATTATGGGTGCTTGATTTAGAAGCAGTTTATCGAAAATCTCTTCATTCTTAAACGTATTTCTAAAATAAAGGAAATGCAGAATAAATCAAATTCTACTAGCGAACAGAATACTTATTTTAATATGATACAAGGTGGTATTATTGTAATCATAGTTTGACGTTGGCCGTTGGGTTGGACCATAGACATATAGTACTAGACTGGCAACGTCCTATCTCATAACATTGGCGCTAGTGAAGCCAAAATCTTGTGCTCGTCGCCATCTTTTGTCACTACAGGTTCGTTCGCTGCCTATGCTGTACGTGTTAAATTAATGAGCTTTTTTTCTTAATTTCGAATTGTTTCCGTTGTGTTTTGTGATTTCTGAATCACTTCCACCGCCATGGTGAATACTTGCGTCG
Source organism: Teleogryllus occipitalis (assembly GCA_011170035.1). Classification (NCBI taxonomy): domain Eukaryota; kingdom Metazoa; phylum Arthropoda; class Insecta; order Orthoptera; family Gryllidae; genus Teleogryllus; species Teleogryllus occipitalis. The sequence continues at coordinate 178,695 of BLKR01001137.1, read as the reverse complement.
TGTTTGGATGCAATTTTTCGAATTCGCGACACAAGGGAAAAGAAATTGGAATTTCAATACACCGGTAAGTTACTACCTTTTCTTTACCTAGTTACTGAATTTTACTGACTGTTGACGATTTTTGATGTTAAGATTGTATGATTAAACAACTAATTAAAATTGAGTAAGAAAAGAATAAGTTTGTGTTGATTAAAGTTCCTGAGGAGTGATTTGTAAACCTAACCTCTAATGCCTTTTTGTTTTGTTCTGATTTTGATTAGTTTTCCAAAGCGAGAAGATTGCAGAAAAGCATGGGTTAATGCCATTAGGAGGGAAAACTGGCAACCAACATCTGCGTCTGGTGTTTGCTCCCAACATTTTCGTCATTGTATGTGTAAAGAATGTAATTTACTTTTGGGTCAGCTGACCTCCATTTCATCCAGTTTCCCTTGATCCATGTGCAAATGCTGAGATGGTCCCTTGCCTTGCTTCTGGATATTTAAATGTAGCTTTTTATTCTCCTCTTAAATGTCAATACAGAATGGACACTAGTTCTGTTTTTGACTATAAAGCAATAAAACCGATTTAAAGCTGATATTAATTGTTTTATTTCCCAAAAATATTTCCTGTTCAATATTGGAGTTTTTATTAGCAACTGTACGTCGAAAATTTGTGTTCATAGATTTTCTAAGAGTTCATTGACGTATAGTAGTATATGCCCATGAGTGATAGTGTAGTGACCCAATATGGCGGCGGGCGCAATCAGTTGGCTTCAAAAAGAATCGTTCATTGCCAGTCTAGTACTATATGTCTATGGGTTGGACTAGCGCCCTCTAGAAAAAAATTAGTATTCCAGAGGGTTTGATTGGATTTATGGTGAATCAGAGTTACCATTCCTGAAAGACAAATTATCGTATTAAACTCAATAATAGCACATTCGCTCAAAAAATATTTAACAAATGTTTTGCTTGTGAATCAGATTAATGGATATTCTCATTGAATGGATAATGAAAATACTGTTTTTCAAAAATGAAAATTTTTGATCAATTGTAAAAATACATTTTGTCTTTAATTATGTAAGTTTAAATTTTATGGGGTGGGAAATAACTGTATTATATGAGTAATACAGTTATTTATTAAAATACATTTTTCATTTTCAAACTTTCTCGCATCCCTTTTCTACAGCCTTCGTGCCCCACTCCAGGATCGCGTCCCAAGTTTGCGAACTTTAGGTATGTAGTGTTGTCCTTCCAAAAGCGTGTTGACTGGTTCAAAATGTAGAACGAATAGGGAACAGCAGTGCAAGTTTCGACCCTTCGCCATTTTGCAGTGGTAAAGATTAACCCAAGAGACATGCCAATGTAGTATATTTTACGGCGATTAAAACGTAATTAGCCAAAGTATTTTAATTACGTGTTTTAACAGAAAGGAATCGGAGTTCTCGAGATACGAAATAGTTTTCTTTCGAGGAACGTGTTTTTCCATTTCACAAATGAATTTTGAAACTAACGAAAGTTCAAAACCTGTTCTACACATTCGTTATTGAAAGCAAGCGATTTCTATCATTAGTGCAACGTACTCCACAATATTACGTAGTTTTAAAATTTTAGCTACTCGTTCTACAAATTTACTAGCATTCGTGTAATAATGGTATTTTGTGTAATAAATATGGCATTTTGTGTAATAATGGTGTTCTCGAAAGCTAGGCTGTGTAGCATTTTACTCTTGAGAAGTGCTCTTGTGGCGGCCAGCCACTTGCTGCGCCGTTAGCGGAAGGGATGATGGAAGGAATGTCGCGCGCTGACTGCTGCCCGTCGCATGTTTGAACAAAGCTTGGCATATTGACCTGCCTGAATGTGCTATGTGTCTACCCAGATCTGAGATCTGGAGATAGAGCGATGGTTTGCACAACGTGGTCGATCAAAGCAACAAGTCTGGTGGGTTCAGAGCGCCGTTGAGTGCTGTTAATCATGTTAATGGCTGTTACGACAGCGAGTGTCTTTCGTACACTTAAAGATGTGCATTTCGTGCTGGAACAAAGTTCGAATGAAGGTGCGGTTGAGTCGGTATTATTTTAATCGTTTAAACTGCTTTAATTTTCTCTGTTCGGGTTCATTCTCCTTTCGGTTCATTTCGAAATCCACACATGACACCTGGCGCCTTTGCTTTATTTAATGCGGATTGCTTTCAGTGGTGACGGTGGTCGCCATGGTGCTTTCACAAGTAGTGATGATGACAGTAGTTGCGGAATTCGTTTACTTTTCAAGTGGAAGTACATTATTGAAGTGGAAATGATGACGAAATTATTCGAAAATAATTTTAGAAGATCAGGTATGTAGTGATTAATTTTCACACTTAGAATAGCCATGGAACTGATTGCTTAAAATTGCTTGAGAAAGCTATGAGATTTTCAGTTTCTAATCGGGAACGAACGTTCGTTTGCGATCCAGTGACACTGTTACTAAAGTAATTCCTCTTCATAAAGAATTCTCAGATCACCGTGCGCAGTGAACACAAGAGTATGTTTTATTGCAGGATGTCTAAGTGGTTAACAATTCATTGCTGTAATTTAATTGTTTTATTTCATTTGATCATGACTGATTGAAATATATCTCCTTCGTGTATCGTCTCTTGCCAAATCTTTATTCAAGAAGAAGAAAAAGGAGAAAGAAAAAACCGGAAAAGGTAATGAAGCTTATTGGGACATTGATGGCAAAGAGTTTAATGCGAGTGTGGGCTTGAATTGGTGTGACATGTGCGAGTGTGAATTAAAGGTATTTCTGTTGAAGTTTAATGCTCTTCAATAAATAATTGTTTGCAAGCTTTTGATGTATTGAATTCCAAACAGTTGATATTTCCAATGGGTTCTCTGCCATTGGTCTAATGAAAGAGATCAATATCGTCTTCAAACGGTTCGACATGAGTACTTTCTTGTCTCCAGCATTGTTAGATGAACAATGTACTCTTCCGACAGTGGAATCCGAAACTTTGCGAGTCTTCTAAGGAGTCGAAGTAAAAATCAAGATTCCTTTCGAGTTGTTACGTGGCTTGTTTAGCGAATGTTAGGGCACCAAGGGGCTCAGTCTCTCCGTAAATCATTAGCATCGAAGTACCAGCGTTGCTGAAATACGCGACCACTTCGAAATGAGAATCGAAGACTGCCGAGAAGTGGGTCTGGCTGAGCGAACGTGAGGGCGTGCTCTCCCGCCGTTTACGAGCGTTGTTTGCGTCAGAGTTGGCGCTCGCTCTCCGCCGTTTTCCCGTCGACACCCCAACCCTCCTTGCGAGGCTGCGTCACAATTTCGCCTTCATTACTGTTTACCCTGTTCCATAGACAAGATGCTGATAAGAGCGAAATGAAGGAAATTAATATTCAAAAAGATGTAACTTTATTTCGAGAATTAATTAAACTTTTAACTGTTTTTCAATTGAAACCAGTGGTGCTAAAACAGCACGTACTTTCACGTAGAATTACGCGAAAAGTACTCAAGTGATCGAAAAGTTGTTTGTGGCCTTATTTCAGAATCTATCTTAAGGAACAGATTTCATTAAGGGAAAAATCTCTATCTTTGATATTTTAGATGCAGGAAGAGTCCCACATTTTTTTTTTAATTTTTCAATTTTCGAAAAATCAGGTTTGTCAACGGACATGAGTCCTCACCATTTCCATAAACAACAAATTCCTACCGACAAAATTCCACACTATATAACAACAAAATTTAATAAAAAACGATGGAATACTTTTTTACATGTTGAAAATGTCTAAGGGATTTCATGTAAAGTACTCCCCAAATTAAAATATCGGTTTCAAATTCAAGGGGCCGCGACATCAGCCAGATCGATTGGGGACTATCAACTTCAGAGAAAATCGGCTGAACGGTTTAACCACTAGCGTTGTTCACAGACAGACGGGCAGACGTTTTGCTGGCATTCGATTTTTCGGCATCAAGGGCCCATAAAACATAGATTCTAGCTACACCACGTGTTAGAGAATTTTGTTTTTCTAAATTTAGCAACTGGATTTATTCCCGTTTTCGTCAACGGCCCTGTAATAAGAGTTTTCTGTTGAAAATTCGCCGTTTTTTCGCGCAGCATTACATTACTCTCTCTACTTCGTAACGAGAAAGTAAAAAGGTGAAAGTATTATTTTAGTCACCACAATTGTAGTTGCTACACTATTTTATTTTATGTAATTTATTGCCGTAAAAAATGTTAAAAATAATTATTTTTTTGAATTCGATCGGGTGTTTCGTCCAGTTTCTTTTGATCTATTGAATAAATATCAAGTAGTGAACGAGGGATGATATTTACATGGCTTCTGGACAATAACTGTAGTTATTCTCCGCCCAAATGTCACGTACAGTTTTTATCGATAAGGAAATACACAAAAACGTGTACTCTCATCTTTAATTGAAACCAGTATGTGACGTATGCATTGTTAGTGGACTTACGTGGAGGAAATTCAAGGGGAAAGCATGTGCAAAATTTTGTGTAAATCACAAAGGAATAAACATCCAGGATTGTGCTCTAGAGCTGATTCTTCCATCATGCAATTTGCGATTCCCATGGAGCTTTTTCGAATCTAAGCCCCCCCCCCCATAAAACACTTTCTCAATCTCTACTGAGTGATGTTGGTAGAATGTAGTTAGCTGTTAAGGAGGATAGATTTCGATGGACACTGGAGAAACGATAAAAAACATTAATCTGCCCCAGAGAACTTGTGTGAATTATAATTTTCTATTGTATCTATTTACTCATTCAATTGAAACTGCCAAGAAGCAGTATCGAATAGAAAAACTCATGCAGTCTAATTTGACATTCTCAGGCAAGAACTTATTTCTCTCAATTTTGCAGTTGCTATAATTTCCTTGTCTCGCTAAACTAATGCAGTAAGGAACCGGCAATATTACTTCCTTTCCGTAGTAAGTTACACCGCAGTGTTTTACCCTTGCCGATCTAATACCTTTTTCTACAGTAGAAGCCTAGGTCTCGAATTTCGGGTATTCCGTGTGCATTAGGTTTTATTGAATGATTAATTTTCTTCGTGTTTCCGGGCGCGTCAACTGCTTTGGTCATTAGTCCCGTAAGTGTAATGCATGTTTTTTTCCTCTGGAGATGGCGGTGATATTGCCCCGCTGGATGGTGAGATACGGCGCCGACCTACCGTCGGCTAGTGGGGTTTCCCCCTAACCAGGACTCTCCCACCAACGGGGCAGCGCCCCAGCCGGGCCGAGTGCATTAGGGCTGGCATATTTTCGACTTGACGGAATTGCTCGTATTATTGTGCGGTGCGCTGCTTGTGGAGCAGTTGTCGTCGTCGTCGTCGTCGTCGCCGTCGCCGCCGCCGTCGCCGCCGTCGCCGCCGTCGCCGCCGTCCCCGCCGTCCCCCCCCCCGCCCTCGCCGGGGTCGCGTGGAGTCGGGTCGTGTCGCGACGCATCGACTCGTCTCTGGGGCTTCGTAGCCGGCCAGCACCTCTGGGACCATCGCGTCACCGCCGACCGTCTCTCGAGAATAACTCAAGGCAGCGCCCGGTAATTCTGTGGAGGAAGTCGTTGAACTTCCCTCCCCTGCATGTAATAGCGCTGGAATGCTCTCCGCAATTTTCTCCTCCAGTAACGAGCGGGGCGCGCCCGCCCCTCTCGAGCGGCCACAGCCATGCCACTCGGCAGGGGGCGAGTTACACGCCCATTGATGGCTGGGCAAATGGGAAGGATTCAATGAAAGGTGTATTATTTGGAAACTTTCGTTTTAATTATCTTAACACGTAGTAGAGAGAAAGTCAAGAAAGAAAAAAATCAATGCCGAGATTTTGAGGAAATCGCCTTCTGAGGTTTTCGAAAAAAAAAATTAATGACTGCGGCTGGCTGGCCGACTGCCACTGTCTGTCCGGACGTCAGTGCGTGGGGTCGTATGTCTATCTTTACGGCCGTCTGTCTCTGTGTGTGTGTCCGGCTGGCCGTCTGCGTGTCTGGCCTCCCTACCAGACTACGTGGTTACCTGCTTGTTTGTCCGTCCGTCTATGGAAAACAATAGAACCTTAACTTCAAACACAAAATGATCGATCTGGCTGTTCTCTAGGCCCCTGGATATTTGACACGGTTCGTTTAGTTTAATGGTTACTTCTCATTTTTGATGGTACTTCAAAACCGTTGAACGTTTTCAAAATTTTCTTAGTTCAAATTTCATCTTTAGTGTTTTGCTCGAACCGCTGTTTTTATAAAGGCTCTGAAAGATAAAGTAAATGAGAAGGAAAAGTCTGTTGATTTCGGAATTATACTAAGACTTCCATGAAAACATTGCACCGTATCACTTACGGAACTGCTATCAGGGTCATCACTCAGGTATTCATTTGCATAGATACGAAGCTGTTGATGTACATTTCTTCGTACTCTATCTCTTCCTTCGTACTCAATAGCATTTTTGCCCAACGACTAACTGGAGGAAGGATTGTAATTATAAAAGTCTAGTTTTTGGTAAGAAGTTTCACTACATCCTGAATTTGGGGTATACTTGGAACTACTTTCTTAATACTGTTGATATTGGGCGGTAGTGTTACATTATCGCACTTACTTCATAAGAAAAGGAAGTCTTGTAATCGTATACCGGAAAATGGCGAATTTTTCGACAGAAAAATGGCGAGAGGAAGTTGTTTACTTTATATAGTAACAAGTTTTTCTGTCGAAAAATACGCCGTTTTCGGGACACGATTCCAATCCTTCCTTTTCTGGTGAAGTGCGATAATGTAACGCTAACGCCCCATATCAATACGTTGTGGAGTCAGAATTTGTGTTTTGTGGGTCCTTGATACCGAAAAATCGATTGACGGTAAAACGTGTGTCCGTCCGTCATCAACACTAGTGCCTAAACCGTTCAGCCGATTTTCTTCGGAATTTTCTAAAAAGAATTTACAAAAAAACCTCCAATTTTCTTATTGAACTTCGGAGAGCGTAATGAACGCGTACGATAATGGTGGATGTCTAATTTTCCTTGATTTTCATTTTCCTTGAATTCCTAGTTTTTTCGAAGATTGCAAAAGTTCAAATTTTTTCGGCGTCTTCCTACAACTACAATATTGAAGATTTTTTCCTGAATAAAATGTGTTCTTAAAACAAAATCAAATAAAAACAATATCAAATAAAAACAATGTATAATTTTTCGAAAATAAGACATTTTTTTGTAATTTTGCATGAAATATCGGTAATTTTTAATTTTTGTGAACTTTTTTTTTTCTCACAACAGCTCCAAATATATTCATTAATGTCAGAAGGAAAAAATGTAATTTTTAAATTTTGGACATTTCAGCCTGATCGTACAACTACGGGTCGTCATAATGCACATACCCACGTGCAGGAATGAGTTAAATATCTCTACTGTTTTGCCCAAAGACGATACGAAGACTAGCTCAGTGTTTTATTATTTCTGCAATTAACATCCTTAAACTGTCTGTTGTGGTTGTTCACCATTGTATCTTTCTGACGCTTGCCTATTTGTAACTATCAAATATTCTGTAAAATCCATGCAGTTCTAAATACTATTTTCTAAGTGTGATCTCATGCCAAGAAACGTTCTAGAAAATAGTGAACGTAGATATTGAAGGAAGAAGTTGAAAACGCCAAACTTTTCCACCTCTTAGGTTTTATTGAAGGAAAGTATTTTACGATTTTTCTGCATAAAAAATTGGTGATATGTTGGCAATTGTTAATGTCTTGTTAATTAATTGAATGTAAATTTACCTCGGTTTTTGTTCTGTTCCTTTCAGTTTGAAAGCTTTGTTAATATCTTATTTTGACGACTGTCAAATCCTCTCTGTGAAGCAGAAATAAACCAAATTAAAAGTAGTTTTAAGAATGTCACTGATAACGTGCTTTTCGGAGTTGAATAAAATCACCTATATTCGTAAATGTACAAAAAGGAGATCCATTACAGTGTTTAGAAGTTTTCATTATCTAAGCATACGGAAATTCTCTCATCCACTTCATACCGAAATAGAATATGAAGAAATGAATGAGCCACTAGCAAAAGGTGCTAACTGGCACTTTCGCCAAAAGTTACATTTCAATGTAGAACGGTTGTACGCAAGGGAATTATGTCACTGGTGCAATCTCGTGAGCGTACACTCACTATATTTGTCTTTTTTAAACCTGGCCGTTGACACTTCTTCAGTTGTTACGATTTCATCCAATCGAGAGCTCTAACGTCATCACGGTGACGTCACTGTGGTGACGTTTAAGCTCCCGATTGGACGAAACCGTAACAGCTGTCATCAGCCAGGTTACAGAAACACCAAGTATAGTATCATAAGTCATTATGTCAAATTTTAACTTTTACAAAATTGTGATTATAGGAATTTTTAATCCACGAACAAAACATCAAGAAAGGTGAAACATGGATGTTCAAAAAACATCGGCATCAATGTCTCATCTGTAGTGACGCGGCGCCTGCTTGAGAGCTCGCGAAACGCCCAGCGCGCCGGCCGCTGCACGACGGGTCGCCCCCGCGCCATTCACACCCAGAGTGTTTACCAGCACGCGCCTCGCCGCTTATCACTCGCTCCTCTCCCTCCCTCCCTCCCTCCCCGGTCGTCGACAAGCCTAGTCGCTGTGTGAAATCAAATTGGAATGGGCTTTTCTTTACAATAGTGTCCTTATTTCGTAATACCAATTCCCGATTTCTTTCGAAGTTTCTCCCTCCTTAATATTGTTATTCAATATGTCCCTACTATGTTTTAAAAAATTCTGACCACCATTTATGATCCTGCCTAATTTTCTTCTGTATCTGCACATTTTTCATTTCTCATTCAGTTCTTAATTCTTTCGTAATGTCTCACGAGAAAGGTTCATGTGATATGTATTACATCAAGAAAGATACTAGTTAGGTCATATGGCTCGTTCGGTTCAAGTAGAGATGTGGATAGCTTTGACCTTTTGAATATAAATTTTTGTTTGCAATTCTGAAGTAAAGATAAAAAGATAGTTTCCTGTATAAGAATGTGTTTGTTCGACAAGTGTTGTCGGCGATGTTTTCAGCAGAAGGGCAAACTTTCAGAAACGACAATTTGTGTTTAATTATTTTCGCAAATCAGTTAATGCAGAGTTCTTAGAATTATGAATGTTATGCATACTACATTCCGGTTCGTTCGTTCACAAAGATCTCAGGAAGTGGAGACGGTATTTGAAACATTCTAAATGCTTTTTCATTGGCAGGACGACTATCTTATTGTTTCATCTTTCCAAAGAATATGCTTTGTTTTTCCCTTACATATTCGTAAGTATCTTTGGATGTAATTTTTGTAAACCGAGTGATTATATGCAATTTGCGACCTTCGACGGCGTTCTTCATGAGCCACTCGTTTCTGAATGGATTGGGCATGATTTGCGGGGAAACAACTACAGTCGACTGCGGTTATAGTGAATTTCTGGGGACTAACATTTTTCCTTCACTACATCCGAGGTTCACTATATCCGGTGAATTAAAAAATAAATGGTATTTCTCCGTAACCATTGATTTTATGAATATAGAGATAGGCAAAATACATTACTAACACGAACCGAATATTTCAATATCGTTATTTGTCCTTAAAAATATCAATTATTTTCAATTGTTTGCTTCATGTTTTTTCATTAGTAATTTTTCTAGATCCTTCTCCTGAGTTTGTGCTATTTCTGTACTTGATTCTTCATTGTCCTCTGTGTGTAAGTATCGTAATGCAGTCTTGATACCCTTCAATACCACTTGCGCTGTTGCAACACAGTACCACTCTCCGAAGGCCCTTTTACTCGCCAAATAACGAGATGCTTTCAGGAGCGGGATGGCGCAAGCGGCTAATGAAACAGATCGCTTTTCCGCGCGGCATGACGGCTATCGCCAGGCTGAGACACCTGCGTGCTTCCTAACACGCTTTATCCTGAGGAATATCAAGTAACAGTAAGATTGAAGTTGAAGCAAGTAATGGCGCATCACCGCCGGCAGTTGTAGCCCACGTAGAATACGACGTTTGTTACCGCAGTGAAACTGAGTGGCATAACGTCATCAGTAAGGTGCTCATTCCAGGTCCGCTACCTTCACCTCAGGGAAGACTTGTTCGATTATGACCTTTGTCTGACGATATTTTTTTCTTGCTGCCTAGTGTTGGAATTTGTGGCACTGAGGCGATTGATATTCCTTTCCAGGAGGGAATTAATTTAATTCGTTCACTATAGCCGAGGTTCAGGTTCACTACAACCGAATCTTCTTATGCTTATTTGTAAAGTGAATCGGGACCTGTGACTTAAGTTCACTATAACCGAGGGTTCACTGTATCTTAGTTCACTATAACCGAAGTCGACTGTAGTTTCCGTGAGCCGAGAATAATCAACTGTGGCCCCCATCATCGTCCTCGCCATTTCACACCACTCACTCTCGATGGTACACATCTGAACGACTCTTTAAATGTCTTTCGAATTTTGGAAATGAACCTTATCGTTGGTTCGTGCTAGTGTACGGAAGTTAATATTTTTTATTGCTTCACAGTCGTGCTTCTTCTAGTGAAAGTTTTCATTCACACGTGATGACCACACGTCGATAGTTTTTTTCATTATTACGCATACATTCAATTAACTATCACTATCCGCTTGTGTATTTGAGTTAATGTTGACTCTCAGTGCATTGATGAACACAAGAAATTGTAGTTTTCAAATTTTTCTGTGTACAATTGATATAATATTAATAGGTTACAAAACTTAATGTCTTAACAAATAGAAAACTTGTCTATTTATAGCAGAAACTTTTTAAAAACTGCCCATGTAAAGGAATACTTGCTTTAGACCACGCGTATATGTGTCTTAAGACTTGTTAACTACTTCTTATTCAGTCATTACCCAAACGTACCTCGTGTAAGATTACTTGACAGTTACGAACTTATTCGGAAGTAGAATTAGTCATAGTAGAAGTTAGAATTCAGTTAACACAGAATAACTGTAAACATATGATATTGTCTCGTGTCTTTGGAGCCATTTTCACCAATGACACATCAAATCATGGCTATGAAGTGCTTATGTTAGTGTTTCATGAAACGTTCCTTTCTGACTTTCCTGGAAGATTCCTTAATCGATTGTGCTATCTGATATTAACTGTCTTTACATTAAATAGTCCAGAAATTTGGAGAAAATTGACTAAAAGGAGGAATGGATTACTGGGAACCATACGATTTGTACACCCGTGGCGTATACTGTAAGAT